>JABUQX010036060.1:0-5000 GCA_015478945.1 Trachelipus rathkii | reverse complement strand
TAATAATAAGATATAAAGTTCTAGAATAGTTTTTATATTACTTTTTTCTGTTTTAGGTTTTTGTTCCTAAGGTTCCTTTTGATAGTTTAAACGAGGGAAATGATATGAGTATTTCTTGGTAGGGACGTATTTTGATATTATTGCATTATTCAATATTCTGTGTATAACCAAAAGTTCTGTGTATTTTTACTTAATAGATATAAAACGAATGGCTTATGATTATACCTTTGTTTCCTCTAATTTAAATCTTGTTGATTGAAATATACTGAAAACCCAATTAATACACTAGGTGGGTGAAAGTCCCCCATTGCATAGAAGGGATTGGGACCAATCCCTTATAACTTTTATTGTCACATATTCTTTCTACGTAATTGTGTCGTTGTGTGAGGCACCACGGGGAGTTCTTAAACACGAAGAGTATATGCCAGAGAGAGTCGAAACTCAGCAAGAATTATCAATAGTGTTTACTGAAATAAACCTCTCCATTCAAGTGCGCTGCACCCAGGAGCTTGAGCATCCGACTAGCATCAGACACCCCTGTGTCTATGCATCTACTAAGTCCTTATCCACAATATAAATCGCATTACTAAAAAGAAAGAAAAAAATATGACAATTGGCGACCTATAGCTCTCAGGATAAAGGGGCGAGAGGAATCTCTGATAAATCAAAATAAGCCAAATTTAGGACAATTAGCAACCCATTGCTATCAGGAAAGCCGTCGAAGAGGCTAGGAATCTTTTGATAATCAGGACAGCCGTTGAAGAGGCCACCACTACGAAGAAATCAACTGTTATTGTTTCTAAGTAAACTATCTTTTAATATTCAATTAAGCCGTGATTACCATTTAAGAATTATGGGGGTGAAGAGTCATAAGCGTGAGTGCTATTAAGGAGTAAAACGGAACTAGGGATACTAACACAGATAGAATAAATTTATATTTCAAATTCCCTAAGAAAAGAATACGCATATTGAGCGTCTTCAAAAATTCAGCCCGAAGCCCGAAAAACCATAGGAAACCAGGAAAAACAAACCTCCAGTAGTGACTGTAAGAATCATCTTTTGCAGTAGCAAGAATCTAGAAGTAGGTTACGATATACTTTTAACGAAGAATCAAAATATCACAGAAGATTGATACTCCAGAAAATCAAGAAAATATAAATCTTAATTTGGGGAAAATATGTAAAAAATAGGGTCAAGAAAAATTTTTTGTTAAATCACCTTTACCCTCCCCAATATGCCTCAGAATATATATTGTTTTTCTTAAATCTGTTAATTACATCAAATATTAATTACGATAATATTATATTCAGATATATGTGTAAATAGCAGTAAATACTCTATATATATTAGAAAATTAAAGGACAATACACATATATTACATTTTTTGTAGTGGAATGTCTGGCTGACACGATTACAGCGATATGATCTCAATGAAAGAATACTCATATTACATGAGATCTCGGATATAACGCATTTGTTTTAGTAAAGACTCGAGTTAAACCCAATAGATATAGTGCAGACATGAGTGAGAGCGGTGTGAAACTAACTCTTGTCTTGTCTATCTCCTGTTCTTCTTACGCTGTTATTCTCTTACATAAATTACTGCTAGCTGACTCATAAACAACTACCTCTCTTTTATTTTATTTTTTTTAACTCAATTTTCATTAGATTTTCTTTTAATGTACGTTTGGATTTATTTATATATGTTATTAATTTTTTATATTAATTATAAATTATCTTATTAATTATACTCACATTAAATACTTATTTACTTGAGTATTGTATTTTGTAATGATATTATGTTGACAAGGTCGATTTACATCTATAATTATCCACAGATATTTAAAGATGTGTTGAGTAGTATTCGCGGTCTCGTTAATGTAATACAAAATTCTATTTACAAACTGTGACTCCATCTCTCTGAGAATATACATAGAATATGAGACAAATCAATACTACATCCACGAATTATTATAGAACTCAATCAACAATAGCTTGCATTTTCGTATGTTCTCCATGATGAAATGATCTGGTGTGATTTCAGTTAAATCGAATCGTGCTATGGAGATTGCGAGAACTAGCGGTACTCCCTTATTCTCGCATAGCTCAGTTCTTTTAGTACTTCGAGGTGTAATAATATATTGAATTATTATTATTAAGCATTTATTGTTTGTTTTAATACAATATATCTTAATATTAGATTATGATTAATTAGTTTAAAATTAAATTATTAATTTATTATTATTATTTTTATTGTTTAATTATTTGATTTGATATTGATATATATTGATATAATTTTAAATATATACATTATCATATTGTTTATATTACTATTTTATATACTTTTTATATTATTTATTTATTTATAATTATATATTATTATTATTTATTAATAATTATTATTAATTTATATATTTATATAACTTAATTGTAATTATATATATTATATATTCATATATTTATATATTCTTCTTCTGCTTTCTTTTCTCTTCTTCTTATACTTCTTCTTCTTCTTCTTCTTTCTTCTTATCATTATCTTATCCTCAATCTTCTATCTTTACTAATCTTCTATCTTTATTACTATATTTATCTAATTCATTACTTACTATCCTCGCTCTTATCTATCTTCTCTTACTTACTTACTTCCCTAACTTCTTTCTTCTTACTTCTTACTTCTTCTTCCTCATTCTTCCTTACTTCTTCTTCTATCTTCTATACTTCTTCTTTACTCTTCTCTTCTTCTATTCTTCTTCTTCTATTTTTCATTATTATTATTATTTATAATTGTATTATTTATATTATTATTATTTAATTATAATATTTTTTAATAATTTATTTAATATTTATTATGTATATATTATGATATTAATATATATATTATATTATTAATATTATTATTAATTATTATTATATTTATTATTAACTTATTATTAATTAGGCAGCATTTAATATATTCTAATATATTTATATTACTATTATTTATATTATGTATTTTGATTGACCTTGGGATATTGATTTATTATTATTATCTGATATATCATATTTATATTTTTATTATTAATTTATTATTATTATTTATATTTCATTTATATATTTATTATTATTATTATTTATTTATAATCAAATTAATATTATTATTATTATATTAATTATTTATTATATTTATAATTATTATTTAATATATATTATATTTACATTTATTTAATTATTATTATTATTATATATTATTATAAATTATATTTATTATTAATATTATTAATTTTAATTATAATTATTTAATTATATATTATTATTTAATTAATTATTATTTAAATTTTTATTATTAAATTATTATTTAATTATTATAATTTTATTTATATATTATTATTTAGTATATTATCATTATCACATTATAATCATTATCATATTAACTATATAATTTAATTGATAATATATTATTATATTATTATGTTTTTGATATTATTATTTATACTATATATATATATATATTATTATTATATGTGTATAGGGAGAAAGAATTTCAACAATCTAATTAATGCATATATATGACTTTTATTACATTATCATTATTATTAACTAGAGATTAATTCAATTTTTAAATTTATTTGTAATAGTTTATAATAATTTATTTCATTTATAAATTGTAATATAATTTACTATATATATTTAGTTTTATTTATATAATTATAATTATCTATTTAGTTTATTATTATTATATAACCTTATTATAATTATAATTATTATAACTGAAAATATTGAATTAATATTGGTTAATAATTTTATATTATTGAATTATGATATTATATTATTTATTATAATTATTATTATTATTATAATATATATTATTTATATTATTATTATTATTAAATTATTTAATTATATTAAAATAATATATTATAGCAGATATTTTATATTATTATAAACTCTGATGAAATGAACAAAAGATTTTGGAATAAAACATACATTATATGGTATTTAATAATAAACATTAAATCAATTAACATATAGCTACAAATTATTCTGCTTGATATATATAATAACTTTAACTGAGACTTATACCCAAATTCATACTAGTTTGATTACTAATTGAATCATACAGGACACGTATTAATATAGTGGGGATGTGCTCACACGCACACTAGATTTGAGTTGAACTACATATTGAGCCACGTTGACTACTATCACATATATATACCTGTTGAATACCTAAACGGTTTCATATAGTATAATGCATGTATTACGCTATAGCGGTAACCGTTATTATAATAATCGAACGAATTGCCCTTGAGGAATGAGCGAATAATAACAATTGCATATAATTAAGCAATTTGGTTTTCTTTCAGTTATTTTCTTAATTCTCGCTTATATATTTTGATAAATATATTATTTAATTATTTGCGTATATAACTATATACCTCTTAGATAAGAACGTCCAAAGTAGAAGAGTAAATATATAGTATTTTTTAATCTCAGATGGAGGTTGAATATATAAGTCTTTCAACATGAACTTATGTTAATTTCATAATATAAAATTAGGAGATTTAGAGAAACCAAATATAAATGTATATATATTAATAGTAGAGAGATGAGATGATTATGAGTATGAAGGAGAGAGAGAGAGAGAGGATAGTTTTAGCCACCCTTCGTGAATTAAAAAAAAAAATAGTTTCCTCTCCTTTTTTTTCTTTTTTTTTATAACTTAGAAAGTTTAATTTGGACATACAGTTATTTTCATTGTTTTTGTTATTTAGATTTAAATTTCTATTTATCATAATAGTTCTTTGAGAATAGTTTTTATTTTCCCGCAATTGTTACCTCATGTATATAATAGATGATAACTATTTTATAAGTGATTTCTTTGAGAGCAAAAGAATAGTCTTTTGAATATATAATATATATATATTTATTTAGTTAATTTTGAGCAGTAAGTAAAAAAATTCACAAAACTCAGATAAATTTTGCTTCGCATTGTCATTATATCAAACCAGTTAACATATATA
>JABUQX010036059.1:17500-27080 GCA_015478945.1 Trachelipus rathkii | reverse complement strand
AATCGGATGACATTTACCTATGTTTTTATTTCTTCTTAAATAAAAAGGCTTGTCACTTAGATTAATATAACTCAAAATAACTTCATTATTTCTAACTGGACATACAGAGTTTGCAAAATATAATGGCCCTAAGGAAAAAGCAGGTGTTATTAAACACTTCTTTTCCAGTTTCAAATCTTCTTTACTCTCAGGTCTGACTTTCAAATAACCATAAGATTGAGCAGGTGCCATTGTTTCTTCTATTAATAACAATTGAACTTCTATTTCTTCATCTGCTATTAAAGGTCCTTCCTCTACTGGAGGAAGTTGTGAATTTTCTTTGTTCTCTTGAAGAACAACAGAATTTTCATTTATTTCTATCTTGGTAGGCTTCTTCAATGAACCTTTATTCATAATACTCTTTGTAGGCTTTTCCAATGAGCCTTTAGTAATAATTCTCTGTGTAGGCTTTTCAATAGAGCCTTTATTAATTAATCTCTGTGTAGGCTTTTCAACAGAATTTTTATTTATTTCTACCTTTGTAGGCTTTTCACTTGGGCCTCTATTAGTTACTGGTTTACAGTTATCACTGTAATTATTTCCTTTAAACTTATCATTCCTATTGGAATTTTCTATAAAATCTTTTTTATGATTATTAATCATTCTATCTTTCTTAGTTATCTTTTCATCTTGATTCATGAGAAAAAAGCTTCCTAATTTGGCAAAGATTTTAACTTTTATTTCGTTATCCTCTTCTTTAAGATTCAATCGCGATGAAGAAAGGTCTATTGTTATAGGTAAGTTAGCTAAAAGACTTGTACCTAATAAAATTCCATTCCAAGCTCCAGTGCTTTCAGTTTTACACACTAAAAAGGTAACTGGGTAATACTGTTGGTGTAGCCTTAGAAGTAGATCAACTTCTCCTATGGGGTGGATCATCTGAGTTCCAATCCCTTGAACTATAATACTAGCTTCTTTAAGAGACAGTTTAAATCTTCCTTCTCTTTCTATTTCCTTTAATCTATCCAACGATATCAAACAGGTTGTGCTCCCTAAATCTAGTAGGCTATGAACTTCAACCTCGTTCTGACCTTTTGCTGGAGTCAAAAATATTGACAAGAAATAATGACATCCCAATTTTGGGGGTCTAATTCCTACAACAAAGAAGCTATAGTTTACTATAACACTTCTCTTCTTTAAAATTGAAATATTTTTTTTAACCCTTTAACGGTCACTCATAGAAATAATGTAAATAATATAAAAATAATTTTAATATTTAAAAATATAATCCTTTCTAAGACATTTTTGCTCCTGTGATATTTTTCGAAAAATTCTTTGTTACACGGGTATAGTGGTTTATTGAAAGAGCCCGTTCGGGGACCTTGCCTGGGATACCCCCAAGGACACTCATCCCATTTGGGATGATTTGCCTGTGATACCTATAACCACACTAATCCTTTTTGGGATATTTTGACCGTTTACTATTACCGTTAAAAAAAATTAAAAAAATCAAATACCAAAGAGAATTCCTATATAAACACAGAAGGCATAATAAAATTACGGTTATAATAACTTTATTTTGCAAAAATCAGTAAAAAGTGCATATATATATATATATATATATATATATATATCTTTTTGAGGAGTATATAGATATATATATATATATATATATATATATATATATATATATACATATATATATATATATATATATATATATATATATATATAATATATATATATATATATATATATATATATATATATATATATATATATATATATATATAATCTTATTATCTTCTTCAGTATAGAATTGTTAATATCTTCCTTAGTTGTCTTGAATCTGTTTTTGGAAGTCAGGCAAAGGGCTATCTTGCAGTCTTCACACATCCACCTTGATCGATGTATTTCGCCTTTCTTGGAACAAAATTTGCACGTCTGCCTCATTTTGGTGTAATATGGCATGTGTAGAGAAGTGGCATCTTGTCTTTTCTCAACAGTGGGAACAATTGCTCGTTGACCTCTCTTGGGCATTGGAACTTCTGCACACTGAAGGGTTTGCCTTTTTACCCTCGAAACATTGGTCTTGAAGGAAATGCAGCTTTTAGAAACATCTAATCTGAATTCTTTTAGGCTAATTACCTTCTCTCCTAGTGCTTACAGTCTCTCTTTGTAAAGAATCCAAGCATTGCAAATGCAGAGGTCCACAGCATACCCAAAAAGCTTCATATAATACCAACGAGTCCTCATTGGTGATTTATACAGATGTGTTAACATGTCACTTTTATCTATACCTCCCATATGACCATTGTACAATTTAATCACATGAGGGGCAGCGATTTCCATCTTGGTCCTCGTTTCCTTGTTCCATCTCAATACTGTTCCCATTGGTTCAATGCCATCGTCTGTCGACAGGACAGTCACAATTTTATTGTCTTTCCATTTTAGTGCGAGAATTCCATCCTTCGAACAATAGTCTAAATCTCCTCTGGGTATTTTTTTTTTCTCAATCTCCTTTGACAGCCTAAGATTAGGGTTTCCGATCCTGTTCTCCTTTGCTGTGCCGACATTATCCCTCAGATATTCAGCTAGGATCAAGCTAGTGAAAAAGTTGTCAGCATAGATGGTAGTTTTCTTAGGATTTTTCAATGTCTTAACCAAAGTGACAACTAACTTAGCAGATAACTTTAGTTTCTCCACCTCTGAAGAAAGTGAGACAGGATGTGCAACAAAAGTATTTTCCCCTTGGTACATTATCATATCGTGAATGAAGCCATCAACTGAAGGACGACAGAAGAGTTTGAACCCCCATTTGTCTGGTTTAGTTTGGAATATTGCCTCAAGTTACCAGCTTTGGTTCCTTTGTAAGCTACCATCACTTCATCAACGGATTGAACTGGAGTTGCAGGAACCTTTAGAAACTCCTTGGTGATAGCTGTGAACAGAAATCTTATCTTATGAAACCGATCCACTCTATTGCCAGACTTCTCATTATCAACGAAATGAAGGTGGGATCGAATCTGATTGAATTTTCTAGAGGAAATCACGTCGGCAACCTGAGGAACTCTAGTGGAAGTAGCCCAATAGTCATCTACAATGGGAAGTCTAGATATGCCCATATATATAGGAAAACACCTAAGAACAAAATAAAGTCATGTTTGTCGATTCTAAATTGTGAGTTTACATCCTGCTGGCGGGCGTACAAATTAGACTGGTATACAATTTCATCTATCAGATCCATTGTGAATAATGAGTTGAAGTATTCAAAGGGAACCATGACGCAACTGGGCTTCGGGTGTTCATACTTAGAGTGTGCTGTACTAGTGATGTCCTTTTTCTCCCAAAGCAATCTTGGTTTCTTATTTGGGGGAAGGTTTTCATCACTGCTCTCCTCACCAGAGTCCTCAAGTAGGTCCTGTGGTGATACAGCTGTACTCTGAACTGAAAGAAAGGATAAGTTGGATTAGGAGCATTATGAAAATTAAACTCATCCTCCAATGAAATTGTTTTATCAACACATTCTATTATATATATATATATATATATATATATATATATATATATATATATATATATATATATATATATATATATATATATATATATATATAAGTATATGTTATATATATATATTATAAGAATAAATATATGAAGAGTAGATTTATGCCAGCAAACTGGCTTAAGCAAAGCCAACAGTTTTGTATAAATTTAGGTGTTAATATATATGTAGTATATATATACATATATATATATATATATATATATATATATATATATATATATATATATATATATATATATATATATATATATATATATATATATATATATATATATATATATATATACGGTAAGAATAAAAATTATAGGAAGATCAGATCTACACCAGCAAACTGGCTTTGATAAAGACAACAGGCTTTATAAACTTAGGGGTGACTAATATATATACATAGTACGGTACAGTATATATATATATATATATATATAGTATATAAAGAAGGTAGTAGATATATATATATATATATATATATATATATATATATATATATATATATATAAGGTTATATATATACATATATTTATTTTATATATATATATATATATATATATATATATATATATATATATATATATATATATATATATATATATATTTCTGTATATATATATACACGGTAAGAATAAATATTAGATGAAGAGTAGATCTACGCCAGAAAACTGGTTTTGATAAAGCCAACAGGCTTTATAAATTTAGTGACTATATATATATATTATATATAGCATATATAATAGTATATATAATAAGTTATATATATATATATTATATATATATATATATATATATATATATATATATATATATATATATATATATATATATATATATATATATATATATATATATATATATATATATATATATATATATATATAAAAAAAAATCTAAATTTAAAAAATCAAAAAAATTTTTAATTTAAATAGAAATTAATACCACGGGAAGGGCAATTTAAATGCCATTTAAATGGTTAGGGTAGGACTTTAATTTTTTTTAAAGTATATGGTAATTTTTAATCAGCTATAACTGATAAATTAAACTTACGTTTAGTACTCCTTGAAAAAGAAGGCTCTTCTTCATCTTCAATGAATGCTATGAAATCAGGATCAATATCGTCATCGTCGTAGTCCACGTCACACTCTAAATCACTTTCTTCAACAGTTAGCGGTGCTATCCACTTTTGTCTTCTTGCATTATCACCTCCACAGCTTCTTCCAAAAAACGTTTTTGTGTTCATCTGAAGAATAAGAAGTCGATATAATAACTTTTTTCCGCAATCATAATAAGTTTTATTTTTATTGTAAATGGTTGAAAAATCCCAAACGGGATGAGCATGGTTGCTGTTATAACAGTCAGATATCCCAAAAGGGATCTATAAAATTTTACATGCAAATTTCATGCTTCCATTTTAAATTTAGCTAATTTTTAACATCAATATAATAAAGTACAATAATTAATTGATATACTAACAAAATATCAAGTACTTACCTGAAACGAAAATGTACAATAGGCCGCAAAATAGCAAGCGAGTTACACATAAAATTGCACCGAAAGAAATCGTAGAAGACAGTGATAGCCTTTTAGGCTTCCTAAATTTTCCCACCTCTTGAGAGCTGCTCGCTGATTGGCTCATTTTGAAGCTAAGGGATGCCACTTCTGATTATCACACTATATTTACGTTCGATGTTACTAAAATAAGCTCAGAGACGTTTTAATATGTTGAATTTAAATATCCCAGATGGGATATTGACACGAAAAAGGGTTAAGATAAGCTACTATTCGGCTGTTTGTTCGTTTAAATCTTTGCCTGGAATCAAAAATTTTGTTCTCTTGCAGAGAGATCTGGTGTAAAAAACTGTTCGTTCTCTTCTTCTTCATCTTCAGTTCCAGATATTTCTTCATGTTCTGGATCCGCTTGATGATTAGAAATCAGGTGAACTCTGGTTGTTTTCTTGGGACTCTTACCTTGATAGCTACGCTCATTCTTTGAGTAAGAGTTTGACTTTCTAGTATTTGAATCATTTTTAATCTCGACTCTTCGAGCTTTGACCCCATTATCAAAATCAGTGGGGTTATTATATGGTATTACCATATTATTTTCATTTTCATTAGGTATCCACACAGGGGCATTCCTACAATTAGACGTCGAACCCCGGGCATGGAACTTTCTACATACTCTGCAGTATGTGGTATTCCAACCACAGTTTCTAGAATGATGACCTAAAGATTCACATTTTAGGCAATAGTCCATTGACTTTATCTCTTTACTGGAGAGTTTCTTAACTACTCCCTTATTAGGTCTTATATTTGAAGAAGGGCTTGTCCTTTTTCCTGAAAATTTAGAAGTATTCTTTTTATTACCCCATTCCATGGTTCTGTTCCTCATGGAAGGGTTATATGTAGTTCTTTCTTTTCTAACTTCACTGTTATTAGTGCTATTGTTCTCTGTATAGAACACTCTAGCTGTACTTCTTCTATCTTGTTCAGCTCTATGGTTAGTTTGGAACAAGACTCCTTCTTCTATCTGGCTGAGTTTCTCTAAAATTTCTACGAAACTCAAGTCTGGATTAAAGACTTTTAAAACCTTTTCTCTAAGTCTTCTATGATCTCTGAGTTCTTCCATACTCTCTAAAATCTTAGTCATAATTAAGATATTTATCTGTTGAGAAGTAAATCCAAAGGAAGGCTCGATATCTATGAGTTTTTTCTGATATTCCCAAAGGAGATTCTTCAAGTCCAACATGAATTCAGTAAGAGTTACATGTGGTCTCCTTTGAAATTTCATGAACTGTTTCAATAAACAGAAGATTGTCTCGGCTTTATCTGGTTTGAGAAAAATCTTCAATTGAATCAAGAAGTCTTCCAGGGTCTTGCACCTCGAGAAGCTATTATCCTTGAGAATATATTGGCGGGCCTCTGATGAGAAATCAGAAGAGATTGTAGTCTTAGCATAGTCTATTTTCTGTCTTTCAGTTATTAGGCCTAACGTGCGTATCTTCTCTTGTAACGTAGTTAGGTATTCTTCAAATTTAATGCCCACCCAAGCTTGTGTCTTGGTATTTCTTCCATACAATTTTAATTCTTTAGCTAATTCTGGTAATGGAGGGGTATACGCAGCGTTTGGATAATATCCTCCATAAGGGTGTCCATATGGGTATGGGTTGTAACCAGGTTGCATTGTAGGAAGGGGTTGTTGCCAACCTGTAGGAGGTGGCTGCAAAATATTTTGGGATGGCCCCCACGGATTCTGGGGTTGTCCTCCATATAAAGTATCACTTGCTTGGTTCTGTCCCCAAGCTCCACTAAACTCACTTCTATTGTTAAATATTTCTGTTTGGCCATTCCAGGAAGGATAAGTCTTCTTTCGGAAGTGGCCCCCGATGCATTTAAATGTATATTAAAGGTATTGTCCAAAACATTTGTCTTTTGGAGCACCTTAGGTATTCTTGCTGTATTTTCTGTATTTCCTGGTTTATGCCAATCCCAAGCTGTTCTCTGATTTGGGTTTAACGACATTGTATCAATGTTAGAAGGAGGTAGATATACTGGAGGAAGTCCCATATCCTTTTGTGTGGGTTCCCTTATCTTGGGTTTTGCTCCTTTATTCTCTTCTGTTTTCTGTCCGTCAGTAGTCTTTACTTCTGTTACATCATGTTCTTCTTCTTTATTAACATCTTCTGTATTGTCTTCTTTACTTGTATCATCCATGTCCTCATCCTTGTTCTCTGTTGAATCACTATTTTCTAAGTCTTTATTATCCTCTTCAGCTCCTCCTGAAGCTCCATTGGTCAACTGGTCCGGCAATAGCCCTTTGAACCAGGTTGCAGAGAATGAGAAACAATGTAGAAAATACGAAGACGGTAAAGACTATTGGTTCAAAACATAGTCATGATTAATTGTTAATTAATCTAAATTATCAAAAAAAAACTAAGTTCTCAAACTGTTTCTAAAATAAAAAAAAAAATCTCAAAAATATTTTTCAAAGTTTTCAAAAAAAAAAAACACTAAGTTTTCAAAAATATTTTTTCAAAGTTCCAAAAAAAAAACGCTAAGTTTTCCAAAATATTCAAACTGTTTTCAAATATTTTTCAAAATTTTCTATGTTCAAAGAAAATATGTAAAGTTCTATTTAAACTCAAACAAAAGAGTTTATATTAGTATTAACTTTTAATTAAATAATTAAAATTATTTTATTCGATTTTAATTATTAATTACTGTTTAAAGTTAATCACTATTAAATTTAAAAATTAAAATTTAATCACTTTAGATTCTAAGTTCAGAAATAAAAATAATTTTCTTTTAAAATTATTTAAAAATTTCAAAGTTCAAAAAATAAAAATAATTTTCTTTCAAAATTATTTAAAGTTCAAAAATAAAAATAATTTTCTTTCAAAATTATTTTAAAAAAATATCAAAGTTCTATTGATAATTATATTTAATTAATTCTCTGTACTAGTAATTAATTAATTAAGAAACAAAGAAGATAGCTGTTTCTTAAAATGTTAAAGGTCAACTTATTTGTCAAAGGTGAACTATTGTTCTTCAAAATTCTTCAAAGTTCTTCAAAGTTCTTCAAAGTTGTTCTATGTTCTTCTATTAAATATTTTCTAACTTGGAATCAATCAATTTATATACCAACAAATTTATTCTGTTATAAATTGTGGTTTTTATAATTTCTGTTGTGGTAGAATAATTTTTAAAATATTTCAGGTCAGTAAAATAAATTAATTTTTCTAGAAGCAATATAAGAATTCTGTTCTTTTTTGGTCAAATAAAACAATTTAATTTCTTAGATCAAAAATATAATAATTTTCTGTACTTAATATTAGGGCAATTCAATGGTAGGGAGATCTTTGGTGACTTATCTTTTGTATGACTTAAGACTTGATTTGACATCTTTAAGACTTAACTTAAGGCTTCGTGATCTGGTGACTTAACAAGACTTAATTTAAAGGTGCTAACTTAATCCAAAAAGGTTATCTACTTGATAATTTACAATTATATGCAAATTGATGATTTGACATTAAATTATTTTTAACTGCTTAAACTTATTCACTGAGTGAAAAACACTGATCACAAGACTTGTAATGGTTAAACTGAACGAAATTATCCATCCAAATTGCTTCCAGATCATAATGTAGTTTGAAGCATATATTTATATAAAAAAACCAAAATCGAAATTTTTTACCACCTGAAAATATTCGCGGGGTTACGACAAATATAATTAATGCATAATTATAATGAAAAAGTAATTAGTAGATTTATAATCAATAAAAGCAAAAACGATATATATATATATATATATATATATATATATATATATATATATATATATATATATATATATATATATATATATATATATATATATATATATATATATATATATATATATATATATATATATATATATATATATATATATATATATATATATATATATATATATATATATATATATATATATATATATATATATATAAAAACGATGTGTGTGTGTTGTTTGTGTCAAGAGAATTCAGCGCGGAAAAGGGAAAAGAAATGGGGGAAGAACTGAAGGAAGAAATGAGGGGATTAATGGGCCAAGATTTCAATCCCTCACTCTGGAGGCAATTCCCCATCTAATGCCGATTTCCCTTCCCTCCAACAATACTCCAATTCAATGCCGCTTCTTTATAACTCCCTTCCCTCAACTCCTTACTCTTGCCCCTTTACTATTCGATTCATATATTATTGAATGAATATAACCAATTCATGAACACACCTATTTTGACATAACAACCTTCTTGCTTGTCTTATTGTATTCTGTTGCTGTTTTTGATCTTTAGTAATCTTCTACTAGCTCTAATTACTTTACTAATTATGATAAACGAAAATTTTTTTCACTAAACTGATTTACTAACTCTGTACTTTCGTTTAGTAAAATAAAAAAAAATTAATTAATCTAGTCTTAATTACTTAATTTACAGGTGTCAGCTTGTAATTTTTCTATATATATCTTAAAAAAATTCCCTCAGGAACCATATAAAAGAAAAAATG
>JABUQX010036059.1:0-5000 GCA_015478945.1 Trachelipus rathkii | reverse complement strand
TTATATATGAAAAACATCGTTAATGGAAGAAGTAGACTTTCTTTTTTCACTCTCACTTTCTTATATTTCTGTATATATTGATAGATTTTGATTTGCCACATAATTTCTTTAAAATAAACTAAATTCCATTATAAAATAAGTTGATAAAATAGAACACTATACAAGCTATATATATATTCTTTGATGAGCCGGATAGTCAGATACCTATTATGTTATTTGGCATATCGACAAATTTCTGCTATTCATTTATCCAGCCTGACATTATCAGTAACGACCCATAACTTTTAATACATTATAGATGGTTACTGTAGTATCTATTACTTATTCTAGATATTATATCAATATTGATAAAAATAGCTAAATTAGTTAACCATCCAAATATATATGTTTTGTAAATATCATCGATATAGATATCAATATCTTCCACATCAATAAGATCTTTATCATCTATCCATCATATTTTAAACTTAACACTCATCTATAGTTCTCTCTCTTTCTCATCAGTAACTTAAGTTTGCTTAAGGCTCAGTGTGCGAGCGAGTCCCGTAACATAATACCGGAAACATATTATAAAAAAATAGTGATAGTGCACATGAATATGGAAGCAAAGTTAGGAAACGATAAGTGCTCATGGCTCCTTACCGCCTCCTTTTATATTTCCCAATAGTTGAGAACCGTCGCAGTCAGAAAAAAAATCCACTCTCTAATGAAGCTCTGTCTCACTGGTACTTCTTCGCGAAATATAGAGCACTCGCACCTTCAATATCGCTTTGAACCTATACGGTCTGGATTGTGGGGGTTCATTACTTGCCCAGGGTGAGGTCAGACTGATTGCGAGCAACCTAGTAACTTACTCCACTACTACGAAACCCCACTATTTCTACTACCTTGCTTATGGCACCTTTTGTCTGTCGCCTTCTTTAGTCCGAATCACATTTACTTCTCTTCTCATAGGTCGGAATCAGTGTGCCTCTTTCATAGTAGAATCTGGATATCACTTAATTTTTTGCCCTACTGTCATAAATAGTCAACTACCTTTTAATCCACTCTCGCATTTCCAGTTAAAGTTTTATTTAAAGGTACTGATTCCGGTGGATAACATCCCGGTTTAACCGACCGTTCTGTTCATCCCTTTGTTTCACATGCAAAACAAATCTTTAATAACCGATCTGCACAATCATTAAGTTCATGTTTGATACATTTCCATGTGTTCAGATATACTCTACTTTTTATAGACACAATCTTAAGCTTCTCGATACAACTTCTAAAACTCTTCATGAAACTCTTTGAAATGTTCTATTGTACTTCTTTTGTTCACCACATATCCAAGCCGCCTACGCTAGATTGTCCATTGAATCACATTCTCTTAGTGTAGATCAATACCATCGTGTTTTAATGCTCTCTCGCGATCCATAAGTCCCGACTTACTATACATATAAACGGGTAACAACATACCTCATGGTAACACCTCGCTGCAGTCAACACTTGCTAAGTCCCTAATATCCAGCCGAGAATTATTTTAGTGCATCCAGGAAACACTTTGTGCACTATTATGCAACAATATTCGCTACCTTACATCCTCTTGTGCACTATCGCTCCACTTTTCATTCAAGTACAAAATGTTATAACCTAAATAATAATCTTACACCCATCCTATCTTCTCTAAGGAAACATATATTTTGAAGGTCATGCAGTGAATGCATAGTTGCACTAGCATCATGTGACCATTTAACATAACTTCCACACACATGAGGGTTACACTGTCACTCATCTCCCAAACTCGAAATAAACTTTAACTCTTTATCTTAAAACAGAACAATTTACTCTACAATCATACCCCTCCTTTATATCACACCCTACATTACACTCTACTCGTACTCATAGTACTCACTCGTCAAATACTTCTGCTCTAGCACTGTCATGCTACACTCAACAAACCCGATAATCTAATCCCTTACAATGATAATGTAGGATTCCTACTCTCTTATTTTGATCGCCAATTCCTACTTATCTTGTAAACTCATATCACTAGGCATACGCTCTACACTGCGTAATTCTTTCCCTTATCCTGTCAATCCATATAGAACATGACTGTGGATAAATGGCACCAAGGAGAACAATTTTACCAATCCTATTCAGCTTACTCGTCACTTTGATTGCTACTTCAATAAAATTTAGATCGACTTTCGACTCTATTTATCTTTACACTTATACAGCTTTCTTCTTTATTCGTCTTTTTGAGAGAACAATTACTATTTAGGTTTTATCTCCAGAGTCATTAACCACCAAACCACAATATTTCACTAAAAACATTCCTTATGAGACCATTTAGTACCCCTATTTAAATCCTATTATAAACGCTCTGTTTGATATTCGATATAATATCTCTAAATGGCAATTTATTTCGTTCATCCTCCTCATCGTAATTTATATTTGTTCCTCACTCAAAATCATGTTGTCTCTTTACTCAATTATTCTAGCAGATTTATCCAATCACCAGATCTCTCTTACCATTTCTTAAACGGCACCTTATTCTTCCCTCAATATTAGCGTGCAAATTCACTTTAATTGCGATGTACTCTCTCGGACCAAAAAATACGAATACTAATCTACGGTAATATTTATTCTCCCTACTTAGCACTCAATAACCGAAACTAATTTACCCTAGTATATATTTACAGTACCTTTTTCCCTTACCCTTATATAAAGGTACCTCAGTATTGGACTATCAATCCCTAGAAAACTTACCTCCACTGAATATATTATCTTATTAACGTAATCTCACTATACTCCGCAACATTGACATCACATCTGCGCCCTTAAATTATAATATATATATATAGTATATATATATTTATATATATATATAAATATATATATATATATATTATTAATATAATATATATATTATTATATATATATATATAGTATATATATATTTAATTATATTAATTATATTAATATAATAATATATATATATTAATATATATATATTAATATATTATTTTATATATATATATATATTAATATTTATTATATATATATATATTAAATATTAATATAGTTTATGTGAGTGAATTGAATGAAAAGGAGAGTTTGATGAGGATTTATATAGAAAGATTTGGAGGGTGTGTAAAAAGATGGGTTTGAAAGTAAACGCGTAGATAAGAGGAAGGTTATGGTTATGAGTGAGGACAGTCTCGGTTGAAGTTTTGCTAGATTGGTGAGCAGCTGGGAACAATGACTGAGTTTAAATTTTAGGATTATATATAATGATTGGTACGAAAAGGGAACGTATGATTGAACCGATTAGTATAGTATAAGTTGTATGTCAGGAAAGTAGATGTAGTGGTGCTCTCAAATTATAAATCCTTGGTAGGAAAGTAAATAGAGAACTAAGTCTTGAGTGCGCTGTTGTCTTGCTGTTAATAATAGTAAAGTTACCTAGTGTTAATGTATTAATAGTAGTTAAACATGGTTCTTGAATAGTGATATTAGATCACATATAAGCTTAACAATGTGTTCTAGATCATGTAAGACATAAATCTATTCTTAGGGGGTGTTAGGTGATGTGAGTAGATAATTATGTATTAAATATGAAGGAATGAACGTTATAATTTATACTCAAGAGTTGTTATATATATATGGTATGATATAATAAAGGTAGTATAATAAATGCATGATGATAATAAGGGTAAAGGTATGTTATAGATTGGTTATGGAGTTATAGTGTAGATAAAGATAATTGGATGGTATAGTCGTTTTGGTATAATGCTGATATGTATATATAGTGGTGAGTATGAGTTGGGATAATTTAGATTAGGCTAGTGAAGACCTCGTAAGAATAAAAGTGAATGAGTCAGCAATAATTAAAGTTCTCTAGGATGAATGTGAAATGTGTAGATTTGTGAGCAGGTAGGTCAGTATAGATAAAGAAAGTGCATATAGGTGAGTAAATATGGCCTCAAGGGTTTTGTGAGGGTGTATGTGTTTATGGTCACACCTGATATATTAGCCTCAATAAGGTTAATGTAACCCTCACACATTGGCGAGATTTGCCTAGTGAGGTCCGTCGCTAGGGTCTCCGGTAAGCTCTAGGTAGTGTAGTATAGATATTTTCTGTGGTCGGTCGAATGTTCTCACCTAACTAAATAAGGTTATAAAAAGGAGGTATATAGTACTATGGTACATGTCATTCTCGAGAATTAGTAGTGCAGTAATCTCTGTCTACTAACTTTTGTTTCTGAACATGTTACGCACCTTGTCCCCATTTGGTGGGGAAAAAGGTGGGTTGATGGATGATGATTGATGATGATGGATGATGATAATATATATATAAGTATATAATTATATATATATATGTAATTATATAATCAATTAATTAGTTATAATTTACCTATATAAATGATAATATATCATAATTATTTACTTCAGATATAAAGGTATTAATATATCGTATTTATTTATAATATATATAAATATAACATATTTACCATTCATAAATGAAAATTTATTTAGAATACATTTATATAAAAAATAATAATATCAATAAGTTAGTTAATTGTGAAATAAAAAATAGTACAATTATAAAATAATTAGTGTGCAGAATTGAAAATGCCAAATAGATATATTTGAATTACAGAAAACTACCCATAGCACGAATGGCTATACCATGTGCCTTATTCCTGAAAAATGAGTTCCAGTCACGTAGTACAAATACAAGTACAGTGTTTTTAAAAGAAACTGTCAAGATACAATACTCCAAAGAATTAATGTACATTAGAGGAGATGCAAAGTGACCCCCAGTACATACATGCATGTACTTTGAACCCCGAACCTGCATATTATATTCTTATCATTCAATATTCTACTCTATACTCATCATACTCTCATCTCTCTCATCTCTCTCTTACTCTTACATCTACTCTTCATCTCTTCTCATATCTCTTAACTCTATTCTCTCTCATCTAGATTCTAATCTCTCTCTACTCTACTTTATT
>JABUQX010036058.1:25000-27500 GCA_015478945.1 Trachelipus rathkii | reverse complement strand
ATTTCTATGTCATTAAAGAAATACAAAATAACGTTAAGACAACAGTTTGATTGAAGTGTAAAATATTAAAATAAATAAATAAATAAATAAATAAATAAATAAATAAATAAATAAAATATCTTATCATTGTTTCTTGATGGGAATAATATCCTTCTGACGACGGTACCAAATATTTCATCCTTGGTTTAAAGCTTCACAAATGAAATAATTGCAGAAAATAAACAAAATTTTTCCTTTTGAAAGTAAAAGGTTATAATTTTGGTTTATGATGAAAGTATGCAAATTTTCTTTTCATGTTAAAGACAAATTGTTTTCAATTTTGGTAAATTAATTTCAGAAAATAAACAAATTTCAAAATTTTGGTAAATTGTTGAAGATAAACAAATTTCCAATTTTTAAGAAAATGTTCCTAATTCTTATAAATTAATTGATGAAAATAAACAAATTTCTTTTATTTTTTTAAAGAAAAAAGAATTCCCTTTTTTTCTAAAGAGAAAAAGTCCCCAAATTTAGTAAATTAGTTGCATAAAAGACAAAATTTCATCTACTTTTTTTTCAAGAAGAAACGTTTCCAATTTTCGGAAATTTAATAAGAGCAAATAAACAAAATCATTTTTGTTACATAAAAAAATCATCGAAAATGCATTTCTTATGTTTTCTTTTCTATTTGAATTATTACTTAATGTTTTCTCTGCTTTCAAATTCAAACTTTCTCCATGTTTTAAATTCTAGTTATTTAAAATAAAAAAAAACTAATCATAAAAATAGTCTTCAAATTTTAAAAGCCCAAAAATATTTTTTTTCTTTTTTATCTTTCTCTGTCTTTCATTTCCAACATTTTTTTCCCTTCAATTTCCATAAAAATGGGGGAAAATAGTTAAATTTTTAAATTTTTGTGAAATTTTTTTTTCCTCTTATATTTTCTTAATTTTGCTCTATTAACTCTTTAAAAGTTTTTGAAGATT
This sequence comes from Trachelipus rathkii, assembly GCA_015478945.1. Taxonomy (NCBI): domain Eukaryota; kingdom Metazoa; phylum Arthropoda; class Malacostraca; order Isopoda; family Trachelipodidae; genus Trachelipus; species Trachelipus rathkii. The sequence goes on along the minus strand of JABUQX010036058.1, from coordinate 26,535 downwards.
TTACGTCCTCAAAAGCATCTCTCTTCTCTGCTCTCTCTCTGCTCTCTCTGCTCTCCTCTCTCTCTCATCTCTCTCTCCTCTCTTTCTCTCTCTCTTCTCTCTCCTCTCTCTCTCTCTCTCTCCTCTCTCTCACACACACACACACACACACACACACACACAACACACACACACACACACACACACAACACACTGACACACACACCACACACAATATATATATATATATATATATATATATATATATATATATATATATATAACAATATATATTGTATAAATTATAATATAAATACATATCATAATATATATATTATATATACTCTGAAATTTGTAAGAAATGTAAGTTAAACGTACAATACTTCCAATAAAATGAGAAAGTAGAGTATAATTGAAAAGATGAAACGTACTTGAAAGATAAAAAACGTACTAAAAAGATGAAAGAAGTACTGAAAAAGTGAAAGTATCTTCGAAAAAAAGTTGAAAGAATTTTATATAAAAGAAAAGTATTTTATTCCAGAGTTAGAAAGAAGAGAGGGAGTGTTGTTAAATGAGAAAGGAAAATAAGGACTGGAAAGTATATTAGATACTCTTTAATTGTGGAATGTTCTTTGGAGAAGATAATAAAGAGTATTTTGTGAAGGGAGTGGGAGGGTGGAGTGTAGAAGGCAAAAGATGAGAAGATTTTTATGTGATTGTTACTTAAGATGGAAACTCGAGAGGGTGAGATGAATAGATATGGAAAAAGGTTTTGAAGCAATGAGTCCATAGTGATAAGAAGTAGGGGAGTACCGGAACCAGAATTTTTGGTTCCGGCCGGAACGGAACTTTCCGGAAAATTGGGAAAAAGTTCCGGCCGAAGTTCGGCGAACCGGATAACTTTTCGACTTCCGCTACACCTTACATATTCTAATTAAAACTTGTCTGATTAACAAGTGGAGTCTCTTTAGAAGTATCTCGCATCTTGTCATATCCATGCTGTGAGCTCTTAGTTCTGTAAGCCAAAATTTGGATAGCGGATCAATAAATTTATTAAGTAAAATAGGAATATACTATATAAAGTTCTACTGGTCTTCAAAGTTTAAAAAGCTTTTTTTTAGAAAAGCTTTTTTTTAGAAGCGGGTAACGTGTTTGAGGATAAGAGATCACGTTTAACTCCACAACATGGAGAGTAACTTATTTTTCTACACCACACCATAAACATTTAATATTTTAAAATAAATATATACATTTTTACAGCTTTCGGTCCGTACACTTCGGACATTTTCAAGGAATAAATTTTATTTTTAATGTTTTAACAATTTTGATAAAATAAATGTCGTGTAAACTAATAACAAAAATAAAATAAATAAAATTAATAAATTAAAAGTTTAGAGAAGCTAACTTACATTGACTTTTTTGTCATTTAAAAGATTTTCAAAAAATGGGACATTTCTACGTTATATTTTATGTTTATCATTGTTCAGTTCTTAAGAAGCAGACGATTCCCCGAGGCGCAATTCATAGAAATCATTTTTTCTTGTTAATAATGGAGA
>JABUQX010036058.1:0-10000 GCA_015478945.1 Trachelipus rathkii | reverse complement strand
TTTCTTGAAGATATTTATTTAATAAAAAAATACATTAATATTTTAACAAATTATATTTATTTTCCTTTCGAATTCGCGTTTTTTTGGATATAGTCAAATATCGAATTTTTTATGTTTAAAAACTCGAAAAAATTATAATTTGCCCTCAATTTTAATTTGAATCATGTAATACCAAAAAAAAATGAATTATTATTTAGGTATGTTTATATATTCTTGCATCATTTATAAAAGGAGTAATGGAATTAATATATTTTTTTATTTTGACCTTATGACACTTCTTTAAACCCTCTTTATTTAAGTTGCCTTTGTGTTAATATTTTAAAGGTGGATTTCAACCCCAAAGGATTAGAGAACTACGGATTTTTCTCAAACTTAGGGTATTTGTATGCCGGAGAACACCCAAGCAAGCCGGATTGCAGGAGCGCTCATGCTAAAAAATGGCCGGATTGGCCGGGAAGCCGGGGCCGGTCGGTCCTAATGGACAGATGATGTAATAAATTTTTTTAATTGCAATAAATAGGTAATGGTAATGTATTTTAACAGCAATTTTGAAGGCCATAATTTTATATATTCACGCAAATTGCCGGCTAAAATGTAATGAAGGGCCTGAGCATTTAAGTTTGTATGCTGCCTGAATTTGTATAAATTTGCTTTGTTTAACCTGGGCAATTAGATAATAACTTGGTATAAACAAGGCTTCACAATGAAATTATAAATAAATTGATGTCCCTAAAGAATCTATTGGAGAGATGCGGTGAAGCAATCCTCGGCCCATAAAATGTATCGTGGGGCATACTCTCGGTCACTTGTAGAAGCCTTTATACGTTAAATTTCATAATCTCTGGCCCTCTATCGGTGGCACAAAATGATAATTTTAAAATAAATTAAGGCGGCATTAAATTAGCTTGTGAAAATGGAATTTTATTTATTCATGATATTCGATAATACGGAAAAGACAAAAAAAAGAGATTTTATTTAGATCAATATATAATAATATAATATTATATTATATATATATATATTATATTTATATATAATATATATTATAATCATCTATATATATAATTATATGGTCTATCTGCCCTTAGGGACCATGGGGAGTATTGCGTGGTGGCGCCTTGACATATCCAAGGCCTTTTACCGGGTTTGGCACGCGTACATGCACTCTAAGCCCTTCTTATGGTTCCTCTTTCTTGGTTACTCTTGTCTAGTTTTACTCTCGATCGCTCAGTTAATCAGATAGTTTCATTTCGGCTACCTCTTCTCCTTTTCTGTTAATTGTGGGTGTACCGCAAAGGTTCCGTTCTATCTCAACTTTATTCCTACTTTCATCAACGAGCTCCTCAGCTGTACTTCCAACTCTGTTCCTTCTTATGCCGAGACTCAACTCTTCATTCTTCTACTCACTTCAAATTTGCTCTCTCTCTTCTTGAGGGTCTCTCGTCTAGAGGTTTCGTTCTATACCTTAGAGATCTGGATGTGATTCCCAGGTAGAGGTACATGCACACCTTGTAAAATTCACTCTTTAAAACTCAACTTCTCTACATCTCCCTCTCAGAGAACTTCCCAACTTTTCTATTTCTTTCGACGGCTATAACGTCTCACCTGTGAATTATTTAAACAAATTAATTCTACATAAACAATAAAATTGAATCTTGGAAACTCATATTTCAATGATTGCTAAGGTGGCCTCAAAGAAACTGGGGTTTTTCAAGGTTGGGGCAATTTTTTTCCTATGACAGTTGCATCAGTTATATAGGGCCTTAATTCGCCTTGTATGGAAAAGTACTGTTCTCACTATTTGCGGGGGCTCCGAGCTTCACCTATCTAATATGGAATAGGTTGAGTCTAAGCTAAAAGATTAAATAAACTGTCCCTACTTTCAAACTCTCTTGACCCCTATACTCTGGCAGTGACGTTGGCGCACATATTCTCTATTTCTATAGTAACTACAGGCGGTAGATGCTCAAGGGATTGGCCCGCTGTATTTATCACTCCATTGCAGTCGCCTCGCATACAAGGGGTATGCCATGCTCTCGCATGAAATTTGGGTGAGTATTGAGAACCCAGACTTTGTTCTTTAGGTAGGTGCTCTTTCTTCAGCTATTCTGTTCTGTGGACTCCTTGCCATCACTTGCTTTTATCCTGCTGCTTATAATCTTCCTCTCTTTAAAGCCCACGTCTGCGACCACCTGAGGGAATTGTGCTTAGGCTGGGGATTAGGTGGGGTTTTCCTTGTTTTAATTTTATGCCCCCTCCTTGAAAAGATCTCTGCCCGAGTGGTAGTTACTTGTAAAAAAAAACATAGGAAATATATAAAAAATTATATATCGTATATATATCAGACTTCTATTATTCGGACAGGGTAGAAACTAAGAGAACTTACAAATGCTAACACTAAAACAGAATGAAATGTTTTGATAATCAGGAAAGGAATTTTTAGATTACAGAACAGAATGTACAAAAAAAAAATAGAAGTAATTAAAATATAATTGTCGTATATTTTAAATAATGGTATTAATTAGGCGCATAACTCAAAAATTGCGTTTTTTCATGAAAGGCATATGAGAGCATAGAAAGAAGAAGAAGAATATTTTGGATTTTGCTTTTTTGTTTTTTAAACTAAAACGATACCCGGGTAAACCGCAGAGATGACGAGTCAGGGTCTCTGCCTAAACGGGGCTTCGTCTCCCTCTATCCACCGTCGTCGACCTATAAAAAATTATTATAATCACTTGTCCACAAATTGCCTTTGTAGACAAAAATGATAATTTATGTTTTAGATTGAGGATTTTGTAGTCTCTAATTAACGTCTTTCCTAAAGTAAAGTCTTACCATATAGATTAATATATATTATATATATATATATAATATATTAGATATATTAAATATATAATTATATATATATTATATATATATACTATATATATATGCAGCTTTACATTAGACGAAAGCCATATACTTAAAACTACAATATAACTACAGTTAAAAATGAATTGACGGTACATTTTTGATCATGAGTAAACAAAAAATATTTTTAGAAAATGTAAAAAATAAATAAATTTTTTTTTATTGCTTATAATTGACACAAGCGTATATATCGTGTCTGGCATCTCGTGATTTCTGCTAAAAATTTGCTGAATCTGTCAGTTTTGTTATTCTTCTTCCAAATGTAAGTGCACAGGTAGGAATTAAAAACTTCATCTCTTATGCCAGTTTTGGTCAATTTTTTATGTTAGGTTAGGAGTCCAGTAGGTTGTCTACCTTACTAGGTTAGATTTTAAAAAAAGGGTCTTTCAATCTTTAATTTGACATTCTCTTTCATTTTAACGTAACACTGAGTAAATATTTTTTATTTCTTTTCTTGGTTAAATTATTAAATGTAATTTTGTCCATTTTCCTAACAAAATTTAACCGGATTCCAAAATATGCATTTATTTTACGGTAGCTATCGACTTTTTAAGAAATATGGGATTATATATATAGTCATTATATAATATATATAATATATAAATAATATATATAATTATTAATATATATATATATATATATAATATATAATATAATATATATATATATAATAATATATATACCTTTTCTTTTTACACATTGGTCAGTTTTGAATTTTTTTTTGATTTGTTTTTTTTAATTATTGCTACTATGTGGATACAACAATGATTTCAGTGGATAACACAGATTAAAAATAATAGGACAGTTTGACGTTTACGGCATCCGTTAACTTTTAATTTTTTATAACCTAACAGGAATCTACCCAAGAGGTACGCAAAGATAGAAGGAGTCCGGGGTCTCTCGGCCTTACGGGGGACGAAGGGTTGGACTATTTCCCCCACCCCGGGGAGGGTCTCCGGAACCCGCACTTTGGTATTTTGGTGTCGCGGGGTTCCTCCGCCCCTGCCCTAAGGGGTACCCCCCTCGATCCCCCGTCGGCTCGAGCCACCGTAATTTTTTTTGTTACATTATTATTTTTGTTACATATTTTTGTTATGCATTAATTAGAGGAAATATTGCAATATTGTAATTTTGAGTTTTTCTGCAAGTGTCTTAATGTACAATTTTAATTATAGAAAGGTTTTTTTTTTCATTTTTGTAATAGTTACTATTTTCCAAATATGTAATTGTTTTTCTTGTAAAGTGTCACGTACTTTTTCGATACGAGAATATTCAACTTTTTTAAAACAATATTTACAAAAATTGTGATTTTTAAAAAATTATTTAAAAATACTTCGAACTTATGGAATCATGTCGTTACCACTGAAATTCATTATGGTGCCATCCCTGTATAGTAGCAATATATTAAAAAAAAAAAAAAAAAAAAAAAAAATCAAACTGATTTTTTTCTAAAAAGAAAAAGGGAACAATATATTATATATATTATTATATTTAGATATATATATATATATATATATATATATACTTATATAATATCAATATAATTATATACTGAAAATATAAATATATATATATAATATATATATATATACTAATGAAATTTGCAAAGCCTTTAATATGTTTATTATTTTCGGTTAATTGTTCACAATCAGTTATTATTTTTTGAAAATCACTGTAACCAAAATATTCTTCCCCCTTACTTGAACGAAAGGCGTGCCTGTTTTTTTGCATTCACGGAAAATTGAGGGCACAGGAAAATGCGCGCGTTTTGTTAACGTCAACATGAAAGTAGAAGTATTAGCATCTGTGAAAGAACGTCAGAGTGAGATGAGTCTCGGGTGCGCAAACGGGCTTAGGGGAACAACGGACCAGGCTGAATTCTACTATAATTCGCATGCGTGTGTTCGTTTTCAAAGATTCAAATCAAATAAGAGTTTCAAAATGGCTGATAATGAACGGGGGTTGCCATGGTTTCCGTTACTCATTCCTTATTTAAATTTCCGTATATATAATTTTATATCTTTATTATTTTATTATACAATTAATTAATTTTTTTTAAAAAAAACAATTAACCTAATTGTTGAATTTTAGTTTTAACATTAGTTTTATCAATTACACATCTTGGTAGTTCAAAAGTGAAATTTGGCAACTTTGTAATGTAAGCGTGTTACGTCACATAACATGTTTACTCGTCCGCTGTGTTGAGGTTAGTGATGCACTGTTGCAGTCAAAAGTTGTGTGTCAATAGGCGTGATAATATATAATATATAACATATATATATATATACTATATATATATTATATATATATATATTATATAATATTATTATAATATTATATATATATATATATTATATTATAATATATATATCATATTATAATATCATATTATAATATCATACTATTACTGATATATGGGAAGTTTTTTTTTTTTTAGTTTGACGGATGACCGAGATAATTTTTATTTCAATATATTATTATTATTTGTATGAATTAATTATATTTAATAATATGTTTAGTAGTTGGTCTAATTTCATTTCGAAAATCAACTTACGCAGTAAGAGATGCACATTTTTTAATTAAAAATATATATATAATATTATATATATATATATAATTACATATATATAATTATATACTATACTTATAATTATATATAGTATATATATAATATTATATTTAATACTATATGTGTGTGTGTGTGTGTGTTGGCGAATGTTATTTGACATCATTACAAGATTACTATGGGATGAAAGTATATTTTTTGATATATTTTTTTTGATTTTAAGACATTTATATACGTTGCACATGTTGCAACATTTGCTTGCAACATTTTGACTGCTGAAAGTGCAATTCTTTACTTATATGGTATTTGGCCAATCATTATCACAAATATTTCAATTGTTAATCAATGAGATTATGATTTTCTTTTTTGCGCATAATTAGAACATTTCTCCATTTTGCTTTTCTTTATTTTTATCTTGGTTTGTTTCTAATTTATTGATTTTTTAACTAAAATGGGTTTCCGATGCCCCCGAGTCTATTTGCCGACCCAGTCAAGGGTGGTGGGGGGTTGGGGCCCCTCCCAAAACCTGTAAATACTCGTAGAGGGATGAAATTTGATGAGTGCATAGAAGAGAATGAATGAAATAAGAGTCCTGATGTTAAGTTAAGTGACGGAGCACGTACCAGAGTCAGAGCTGGATCCGAAACCAGACTGGAATTCTGGCTCCAGCTACATATTCGGTCAAATGAGATGTCTTCATATGTTTTTAATAACATAGATATCTAATTTGAGGGTTTCAAGACCCCCAAATGAGCCTGAGGACCCCCTGGGGTGGGGTCCCACCGAAAGCACAGAGTGAACATGGCGAAAAGACGAAGGAAGATGGAATTGAATGGAATTCTGAAATTGCCCTGGGTTCATAATGTTAAATAACTTTTTAATGAAATGTGCTATCAATATGTATTTTATATGTATACATAGCTTAAAACCTTTACTATCAATGACTGAGTGAGCAAATTTTACAATTTTTATTTTTCGTACACAGACCTTATAAATCGAAATTAAAAATTTTAAAAAAATTATTTTGGAAGAAAAAGCCAAAAATCTTGCTTATTTATATATTTTTTAAAAAAATATTTTTTCCTGACACTGCAGTTGTATAGTATGCTACAACTTATGAGTTACAAAAATATTCTTGATTGTAAAATTTTTTAGTTTTTTTGTGAAAAACACACAAAAGTAAAAATTCCGAAGTTGCCCCATTTGACGGTTTTGCAACTGAAACGTGCCAAAAACACGCTCGAACCCAGCGCCACTTTTGGATGGCTTTTTTTTTTTCATAAAATTTTAACTTAAAATATTTTTTAAACATTTAAAATTAAGCTTCGAGTTTTCTTTTGACATCCAGTTTTTTAGTTATCGTGGCTGGTCGGACAATGCTAAAATTTAGCTTTAATCATTTTTGCTGGCTTCAAGGATTGTGTATGGCAGCTTGAGATATAGAATAGCATAATAGTTTTCTGTTGACAGGCATGAATTGTGAATTTTTTTCTTAACATGGGCGTCTGTAACTAAATGAAATCTCTCTACTCACCAAATGTTGCAGAACCACTTACACAATCGCCAATTATAGAGAACACCGCTGTTTTTAACGCTATATAGCTTCATAAATTTTCTTTAAAGAAAAATTCGTGTGACTAATCTTTCCACTTAGTCTCATCATTTCTTTTCCCAGCCCTGCCTCATTTATATTCATGTACCCCACGTGTAAAGTTTAACTTTATCAATTTTTTTCTCAGTTGACCTTAAAGTGCTGCTCTTTTTAGCGTGTTGCCATTCACTTAGATAATGGTCGGTCCTCCCCTGTAGTTGGTTTAATGTAGACTTGTTACTTTTTCCTGCTAGAGGCTACATAGGAAAATAAATATTTTTTTATCCAAGTAGACTAGTCAGTATTTTATTCCAGAAAAACTAGACCACCAATGAGGGGCCTCACTACAATAACACTAATTTAACCTTTGAAGCATCTTAGAAGTTCTATTTTAAGACTAAATAAATAATTTACCAGTTACAGCTCGTTTCTAATTTCAAATTTTCTTTAGGCGCTTATTTAGGAACAATTTTGGAAGTTGGTACCCCTGTTTTCACAACCACCGGCTATGTGATATTCAGTGTCGCCCAAAAATTGCGAAGCAGTGCTGCCAAATCTGGTAAAGTGTGACTTGAGAAACTTGTTCCTCCCCCTCTCTCCTCTCAAACGCTCTATCCCATAATTAGAACTGGACCCTATACTAGTGTTATACGTTAGGTCGTTATCATCCCCGCGACCAGCTTACCATGAAGGTAATTGAATTCACGAGGGCAGGGGTGATCATTCGAACTGAAGCTCCAACTCTCGAGGAATCTCTACTATATATTTCGGGTGGTCAGCGCTGTAAACCCGGATTTTGAAATCGGCGCCACCATACACTAGATAATTCCTAGACTCACTGAGTGGGAATCCTTAGCTTCATAATGAGGTCGCCGATAAATTGGAACTTCCGACTCAGCAACACGTCCCATTGCACTCCCTTTTAGCCGAAGTACACTTATCCAAAGACCGTTCGGGTATGCTAGTCCTGCCCAAAGACCAAGAACTTCAAGTTCAGCTTAACCCACCAACATCGCCAAGCTCGAACGAGGTGACCCAGTTGCCATATCTTAATTGGAACCTACGCCACACTTAACCGTGGTAAATGATCAATCTCCCTAAGGCCGATAGATTACAGCGTCAGGTCCCCCAATCCCCGTTTTCACAGGTTTTCTAGATGACACCAATTCGTGGGAGCCGGGTGCAGCTTCAACACTATTCAGCTCCCGTCCGTCTCAAGACTAGTAAAGGTACCTTTGGTGAAGATCTTTTCATATAGCCCACCACCAATATTTCCCTTTTCACTCCATTTATTAACCTAGGTTTAGTTTTTAAAAATCCGGATTCCATAATCTATTGGACCGTCATCGAGCGAGCCAACCAGGCTAAACCTTTTGGATCTCTATATCGGCTCTCGAGTAGCTTTTCTATTGGTTCCCAGCTGCCATCCTTGATCGACGAGTAAAGGTATCTGAAAGAGATACCCTTGAACAGGTGAGGTATCTGCCATACATGGTCTTAAAGGGTCCGATCTTGAACTGACCCACGGTAATCTCATAGAGAGGACTGAGCAATGTCAAAGGGAGGAGAGAAGCTTTTTTTTCGCACTATTTGCTTTAACTAGAGAATGATTGAGAGTACAGTTTTTGCCTACCGTTAACCTCTAGTGAAATATGCCTGAACCGCCGTGAACCACCCGTTTCAACTTTTCAGTATTCACCCTGATGCTAGTATGTCCCTCGACAATTCATTGCTGGTGGTTGAAAAAGCTCCATTTCTCAAAGAAATTCTTGCAATTTTCCGAAAATGGAGCTTTTGGAAATGCCCAGAGTTACCACAAGGAGAGACATGACCTCCAGGTACTGATTCAGAATAGCCTGGAGCCCCACCCTAAAAGAGCTAAGAGAGAGACCTGTATAAGCAAGAAACTCCCAACTTATCCAATATATCGGCCATCGAAGAATCCATCAAGGTATTTAAGATGGACCAGGAGCTCAAAGATTTCCTAGTCTTGACACCCTGATTAACCTGAGTGATGTACTGAACTCCGTTGAAGCATTGTTGTGCTGAACCACTACATCACCACATATTTCACCATTAGGAGAGATACCCCACCCTCAGAATGCACTCTGCAATGGTTATGCGACATTGAGTTGCGAAAGATTTCAGGTTGATGAATGTTCCATTTAACATGTACTAAGATCATTTGTGCTATTCAATAGGCTCCTAAGTACTATGATGTTTTTCGCACAGTCATCTTTGCAAAGTCTCGTTGTCTCTCTGAGGCGGTCTTCCTCCATATGCACCTTCCAGAAAAAAAAGTGAATCATCGCGTCACTACATATTATGGCGATTTGTCGAAATTCACGGGGATCTCTGGTGCTGCTGTCTTCTGAATCCTTCTGCTGAAGGAAAGAATCAGTTTGTCAGAAGCCCATATGTGGTTGATGATTGCCGCAAAATTAATTTTGTATGAACTGGCGCGCTTCGAACGTCTGGTTTAAGTTGACATCTTTCTACTGTGTTGTCTGGGACGGACTCTATCAAAGATTTCTATGCAGTACTGAATCTTGTCTGCATCTGTTGCCACCCTCTAGACTTTTTGCCAAAGCTGCTGAATTTTCTCCCATTCCAAGCAACTCGATGATGCTTCAATTGTTTGTAGACCCCAGCCTTGCATACTACAGTGTAAGCTGGATTTTCTACCTGATTATTCAACTCTTCAGTAAAGTTCATTAAATTTTGCATTTGCTGTCTAAATGAGACATCTAAATTCTGCCATTTCTATCTGAGTCCTCACCAATGACCTAGGATTTTCGCAGGAGTTCTTATGCCTGCTGGATCCTGGATTAGGAATAGAAGTTCAGCTAGAAGTCAGTAAACCCACTCCCTTTCCTATAAGCATTAATGACTTCCAAAGCCCCGACCGAATGACGCTCTGCGATTCTCTAGTT
>JABUQX010036057.1:0-17010 GCA_015478945.1 Trachelipus rathkii | reverse complement strand
TAAATAATCGCGCTTAAGTGAAAAAAGATTATGTTATTTTATTTACAAGAACTACTGGCTCGAGGGGAGAAATTATTTTTATCTCTATTATATACTTGAATTTTTTTTTTAGTGGAACGCTCGGTTGAAATGCAGTAAGATGATGTAGTAGGAAAAAAGTTATAAATAAAAAAAGTAGAAAAAAATGTCAGGAAAAGGTGGCTTGGTTAGCAAATATAAAAAATTAACGTTGAAAGAAGAATGTAAAGGGACTAAGTACTTATTGAGTTAGTGCATAGCAGTTTATAATGACATGAGAGGGAAAATATAGTTGTTACTCATTTGTGATTATATGACAAAAATATATACAAGATAGTGCAGGACTATGTAGTCATTTGGAAAATGAAAGAAGTTAATAAGATCTAAAAAGTTCAAGGTGTTCAGATGGACAATCTTAAAAGGCGTGAAAGTGCTAGTGTAAAAAAAAACACAAAAAACGAGACAAAATCCAAAACAAAAATGTAAAGAGAAGAATTCGATAAAGTGAGGATATGATACGTAATTATGAGGTGGTTTGGTGTGAAAGAAAGGGGTTAAATGAGAGAATAAATGAAAAGATGTGAATGGTTTGTTTCATATTGAAAGGTATAATGAATTGATAGTCGCAACGTCCCCTTAAGCGGATGTATAGTAGAGCGACGTGTGTTGGCGAAAAACCGACCGGCTAGAAAGAGAAACCGAAAAGAAAAAGATGATTGAGGTCAGTAGACGAATGTTTGAAAGAGAAACGACAAAATGAGTATTTGGATAGAGGCGAGAAAAGAAAGGTGAATATAACACAGAACCCGTATAATGGCGGTAAAGGAGTATTATCGTAGGAGCAGAAATATGGAATTGTGGCCCCACCACCTGGGCCAATGATGAAACCTAATAATGAACGATCTACCATAGTGAGGGTCCATAGCGCCCAATGTCCCATGGAAGCAAATTAGGTGGACTTTTCTGATCTAGCGATGCAGTTACTCACTCAATTACAATGGTACAGGAAACTTACGGGAACACTGGCAACTAACGAGCTACGGTAAGGCTTGGGCTTCTTTTCGACTTTGCTGTCATGTTGCTTACCCTAACACTCGCTTTCCTCTGTTCGCATGCCCGTCGCAACCACCTTACTCCCATTCTTGGGAACATATAAGGAGTCTCAGTTTCACGAGAAATTATATACATATATATATATATATTATATACTAAATATATAATATAAATATAGTATCTACGTATATATATACTATAATAAATATAAATATATAATATAATGAACTACACTAAAACAATAAATAATATAAATAAATCAAATAACCATTAAATTCACCTATATAATAAGAAAATTAAAACTCAGACTACCCGCAAACACGATTAGCTGGCGCTGGTTGGAGAATCAGCCCCGGCTTAACAGTCAGACATTCCTAGATAAGTCAACACATAAAGTGTTACTCCCCTGCATAGGGAGATAACAGCACTAGATATAACACCAAATAAAAAGTAGTAACATAAATAATAAATATAAAAAAAAAAACACGTATAAAACCAACATACTATATACCTAGAATCATATATATACATATAATATATAAATATAATGATAAATAATATATACATATATATTATATAATAATAAAAATAATACTTATTATAATATATAAATTTCAAAATTCCCCAAAACTTAACGCACGAACTTAGGAAAGAAATGTTCTACCAGACTGCCGTGACTATAAACGGACATCAGAGACGCAACTTAATTCAATACAGAATTAATTCAAAACGGACCTCTATGCACGCCCCAGACTGTAAGGTCTGGAACAAAAATTATTATTTCGACTGTAGCCCTGTTCTCGTAAAGAGGGGAGGCGGAATGAAGAGACTTGCAAATAATCAAATAATAAATCACTAATATATATATAATATATACTATATATATATATTATATATATTACCTATACTATATTATATACATATAACTATAAACCCTAAACCTATACGTTATACATATAACAATCCTATCATATAATATATATAATAATGGAGATGATTGTTCGTGCAGAGTTGTAGCCATTGACGACTGAAGCTAACCCATAGTAACGTTTTGTAAGAATTTAAAGGTTTACTTCACAATTCAATCCAGTCTGGCACAACTACAGCTCAGCCCGCGACGAAGTTGAGATTATGTATATTTCCACAGTATATTGATTGAAGATTAGTTATTCCCCAAAACTTAAGACACACCACCTTATTCCGATATAATATAAATTAAGTAAATCTCCTCTTGTTTAAGTATGCTTAGATAAAATTTATGTCTGATATTCTAACCTTGATAATCACCATTAAATAAAATACCACACATCCTTGTAAACATGAAGAATTATGACAAGAGTTACTATTAAATATTTCGTAAACCAACCAATATCAGAAAGGCACCAACGCCAACACTATATGAATTAATTGAACAAGGGTCCCCTCTGGATAATTGAAAGGTGAGTTCATTATTAAAGTACCATAACAGTACACTATTAATATTAGTATCGCTTTAAAAAATATACTGTAATAAATGAAGATTAAAGTTTGCTGATCTGTAAGTAACTCCCCTTTTATTAATTTCAATCTATTCGAACAGAAAGCGTTTACAGATAACCGGGATTATCTACCTTGCCTGGTTACACCATCTATGTTTCATTTCCTAGATATATTAGAAACTTCAGCTATTTGTTTATATCCCCCAAACTCTTCAGTTAAGATATAGAATTATATTTGTTCATGATGAGTCATTTCCATTTAACTATTTCTCCCTAATACCTTCATTCGCAACGACATGATATTTGGGATCGTCCTCCGGCTTCCGACTCTTGAATCTGATCTGAACTTCATGTACATAAGCTCATAATACATTGGCATTTTAAGTATAATTCCCATGTTATTTATCTAATTAAAAAATAATTCCCATATACTATAATCCCAATCATACTAACTCATCTTATCATCATACTAATTTGAATGGAGAAGTGAGGATGTCCGTTATCTTTATCATTTCACAAACCTCCCCACATGTATACATTTCTAGAACGATTCAGTAACAAATAAACCTCTTTCTCCAGTCGTGGTCTTATAATCTTAGATTTTGAATCTATATTGTAAACTAGCTACATTATAATATTATTTAATTCTAACAAAATACGTACGAAAACAAACATCTGAATTTAGTACTCCAACGAAAAATAAATTGCATAGACTTCATCTGATAGACTAGATCCGGAAACCAATACTTAGTTAAGAACAACCCCCTTCAATATGAGGTTAACGACAGACCCGTAGGGTAATAAATCAAACACAGCCGATGTCGAGAGTTATAAATTAAAGAAACTACACAATCCCTCCCTAGAAATAGTCACACAAAGAATAAGACAGAAGAGACCACGGAAAGTCCGGAGGACAAATATGCCCTCCGTTACGGAAATAGCCATAACCCTCGCTCCGTACACCCACCTCTGATATGGCTGATCAGCGCTTGCGTTGACACTGTGCCCATTAACCTAACGACAATAAAATCAAACCAACATACTATCGGAACATCACTTCCAAATACCCTTACTACAAAATATTATATCTTTCTCGACGCTCAACACCCGAATTATTATCAACATCTTCAATCGACCTTTGCACTCTCAGAGATAAGTGTGGAGGAGACGGCGACCTCTCCACGTCGTGAGGGTACCGAGGTGGTTCTGTACCAGCGTGCTTCTCTACCGCAACAATAAATAAATTAAGTTGGCGCACACGCACAGGAGACTCTGTTGAGTTCCTGCGCTTGCGTGCACTAGGATTGTGACTCTCGCTCACATCATCACATTATGTTTTGAAAATTCATCGATGATTTCGTTATAATTCAAAGAAAATCTTCTTTCTTACTAAATTGGACAGATTCAAGAGTTAGTTTAGGGATAACCCTCCAATACTTTAAATTCTTATTTACTTAATTAAAATATTTATTATACTTAAAATCAAAACACAGGCTGGAAAACAAGCACAGCTTCTGATAGTTCAGAGAACTTTGCAGGACTTTGATCCATTCTCTTGCAGGCTGTTGTCTAGATCCAGTGATTATGACAGCGTCTGCCATGATGATCAAAATAAACATCAAGTAGAAATGAATGTTAGGAGATAAATGTAGGAGTGAATGAAAAAATAAAATGGGGTCAAGTCCAAGTCACCAACTCTGACCACAACCCTATCTAGAGAGCCTTCCCCACTCTGACGTAAAAAATGGTTCCAACAACAAATCCTGAAACAAAAAAACCCTATTTAATACAGTCTGAAATGGCCCATAAGCCCTTGACTTTGTTTCTAACTAAAGATCAACACAGAATCCAAACTACAAATGTTGAAAATACACCGTCAGGTTGACCACAGCCAAGAACGATTCTCCCACCCGCTTCCGACCCGTCAAAAAGTTGGATACCCTCTAGACCTTGACCTAACCACCTCAACCTGAGCCAATAAATCATTTATCCTATCCGGGACCCTCTTAGAACACCCGAAATTACATATGCAAACCCCTCCTTTTAGTTCTTCATAACTTCATAGTTTATATTGACTCTACTCAATAGCCACTTCGTTTTCTCAATAAACTCAGCCCTGAAAGTATAATTGTGGGAAGATCAACCAAAAAATCATTTCTTCCTAATCAACTAACCTAATTCCTCATCACTAACCCTCTAAAAAATTTCACATCTTCAAAACTTTTGTGTGCTTACATATTTTTATAACCTCATAGTTATCTGCAGAATAAAATTTGTTTTTTACTTTCTATCATGAAGTATAAGACTCCGTATTTATTTGCAGAGTACTACAACCTCTAAGTCATCATCTCAAGAGGATGAAGGAAGGATAACTGAGCCTGCTCCCAAACGTCCAATGTTAAGAAGAACCCCAATAAAGACATTTTCCTCAACCAAGTTTTATTTAAGCATTGTACATGAAGAGTTGAAACGTTTTTATCTTTTCAAGACTTGTGGTCACTTGAATTAACCAAGCTTTTTTTTTTTTAGACTGCTCTGAAACCCTCAAAGTTCTCCAACTCCACCGTCTCTACAACTGAAGATAGGGATCACACATCCACCTCAAAAAACCTAGCAGAAACATACCAGATTTGAAGGTGTGACGCGTTCTCCCAAAAACAAAAAAACCCTAAAACAAAATCTACATACATCATGTATCTCGTACGTTGTATAGTCACTCCCCAATGTCATCCTCACGTGCTGCCGCCGCAGACTTGCCCGAGCATACCCTCCTCACAAGGGAGACACCGCCCCCTCTCTCGACCATGATATAATATATATATATATACATATTATGTTTATATTATATATATTTTATATTATATCTTATATATATATATTATTATATATAATATTATGTATATATAGGGCAAAATATATATAGTCCTAAAAATATAGTTTAAGAAAACTATATAGCATATATATTATATAATACCCTATATACATATATATATATAGTAACTATATACAATATATATATATATACAAATACTAATTAATATACTATATATTATTAGTTTATATATACTATATATATATATATAATATAATAATATAATCTATTATTTGACTGTCTTTAATTATATATATCTTATAAATATAAATTATTTATGTATATATAATTTATATATTATAATATAATATAATATATATATATACCTAAATACCAATATAGAAAAGCGACCCAGTCGCGAAATTAGTATCCTATTACTACAATAGATGAGAAAAAGAACATAGAAAAAAGAACCAAAAAAAAATTCTTTTAATAAAATTCTCAAAATGAAATAATAAGGTTAATGGTCAAACTTATTATTTTTCTGGCAATTTTCTCTTTTTACATGGAAAACAAACATAGAATGCGCATTTCATTAAATTTTTTACTACCTAACATACATTTCTAGTTTTTTTTTTGTCTTTATTAATATTTTTTTTAATAATATTTACTATTAAATAAACAACAGACCGTTTTTAATCAAAAGTTAATAAAAGACGTCTACATCCGAAATGACTCGAATTGAGAAACAAATAAAGTGTATTCTTTATTTCTCTCGGTTTTTTTTTTTTTTTTGCTTAAAATAAAAGCACAAAGCATACACCATACATACCCAACCTTTCACACCATAGACACACCAACACTTTTTCATGACTGAATTTGAGAGGCTGATATTATTTTAATACCACACGCGCGCGCGCCCGCAAGCACACACACACACACACACTTCCTATTAAACTAACAATACGTTAAATGGAAGGAATCTTTAAAAAAAAAAAAAAAGGTAATAATATCGAAGATATAATTTACATAAACTAGATTCAGTTATTTCGGACTTTCAGATACAACAGAATTGGCACAGTGGAGGACTTTTTGCATTGTTCCTATTTTAGCTACTTTGTGTAATATTTTCAAGGTGCAAAAATAAAAAAATAAAAAAAAACCCAATGACTTTATGTGATATATTTTACACGTTCTTTCATTCAAAAACATTTTTGTTTTATAAAAAGTTCGCACCATACGGGCATTACCCTACTCTAGGTAATTACCCAGGATCCTGAAGAGGGATCGAACCCTATCCCAATGCCCCACAACTCCATCGCATCTACCGTTGTACCGACATTGTAGAGTTCTATCCAAAATTTGATCCGTTTATGGCCAACATAAAATATTACACTCACACCAGATTTTCCCGCTCACTTATTGTAAGTTTAACTAAAACCTAAGCCTAACTAACCTAACCTATTCTCTTATATAAATAAACTATCACTGGTCTTGCACATTTTAGATGACTTAATTTATATTAAGGATTCTATTCTATTTTTTACGTTGAGTTAAAATCCGCAAATATGTTACGCACATCACCATAGTATTCCTAACAAACATATTATGTTAATGCATTTTTTTATCTTTAATGGCGATTTTTGTTCATCAACGCTGTAATAACTTTTTTCAGAAAAGTTTTTACATAACTATATTGTATATAAAAAGTTAACAGAGGAACTGATAGTATAATAATGGTATGGCTATTTAGTAGTGTAATAACTATTTAATACTATTATTATTATTATTATTAAGATTAACTTAACCAAAATTATGTTTAAAAAACATCATGAATAGTGTTGGTCAAAAAAACACAATAGATTTTGCACATAATGTAGACAATGTTGTGTGGCTGTGGCAACCATCTAGAATTAACCCATTGTAAAGCCTGCTATCATGACCTATTTGCCATGAATGCTGAGCGATCAACAGATAAAGGCTTTTGCTCCTGCAAATCCTCGCCCCCGTCCCACCGAACTGTTGAAGCCAAACCCTTTTGATCTATGGTGTCCGAATTGTTAAAGAATGCGTGATAGGACAGAGGGAAGAAGGGCGGTAAGAAGGAAAGGATCATCTAACAGATTGCTATTTGCATGACAAACTTACAAGGTAAGTAAATTGGTGGAAAGCATTTAATTTTTTATAACACGAGAAATTGTGCCTTGATGATCATAAATACCTTTTCTTTGTGCTTAGGAACACCTTTATCAGGAGTTTGAGTAAACAAGAAAAACAGCACAGCACCTGAGATAACCCAATTGCCCTTCTGCTTAAAACCATCCTCCATGGGCCAATTACATTCCAGACGTACCTCAAAACTTGAATCTGGATATATTTAGTGATAATGAGATAAGCAATGAGGACAACTCTGAAGCATTCATTCTACCTTCATCTGGTTCAATGAGCCAAAACCATTAACACAAGCATACCTCAATGATCTCACAAGAGATTTAGAACTAACAAAAGAGTCGTACCAGCTTCTTGGCTCTCGTCTTAGAGAAAGCATTTTACCAGTATACAGAAATAGGATCAAGAATTCAGGCAGTTCTTTACTCTTCATGAAAATTCACCTTTGGTATATTGGTTGGAGATTAAGGGTTTGATCGAAGCTTTAGGAGTTGTGTATAAACCATCTGAATGTAGATTATTTATAGACTAATCAAGTAGAAGTCTCAAAGCTGTACTTTTACATAATGGTAATTTTCTTGGTTCTGTTCCAGTTAGCTATTCTATCCAACTGATTGAAAATTATGAATATATGAAAACTCCTCTTGGTGTCCTTAAATACAACGATCATCACTGGAGAGTCTGTTGTGAACTCAAGGTTCTTTAAAGTAAATTTTATTTTCCTCGACAAAACTATTAGAGATTAAATTGTTACAAATTAATGAAATGCAATGATGTAAAAACTTAAGAAAGATATATTTACTTAGCATCTTTAATTTTCAAAGGTTATCTCTCTGGTATTCGGAATGCAAGGAGGTTACACCACACATCCCAACTTTCTTTGTTTGTGGGATATTTAGGCAAACGACAAACATTTTGAGCAACATGAATGGCCTGCTCGAAAATCTTTTACACCTGGATTTCAAAATGTCATTGCTAACCCATTGGTTGATCAAAAATTTTACTCTCACCACTGCATATTAAGCTAGGTTTGATGAAAAAAAGCCTTTCTTTATATACCAAAAATGCTTTCACACATAAGGGAAGCAAAATTGAATGCAAGAATTTTTTATGGTTCTTAGATTAGAAGCTAAATGAAAGTTTCTGAGTTTGAAAAGACCATGGACGAATAGAAAAGAAAGCTTGGATTGATGTTAAATTAATTACTAGCACATTTTTAGGAAAGCAACGAAGTTCCGATTATAAAGTTATCATTAGTAATCTCTTGAAAAGCATTAAGAACCTGGGAGCTCGTCCATAAAACTGCACTTTTTTGGGGCTCTCACTTGGATTATTTTTCAGAAAATTGTGGTTATAGTAAGGAACAAGGGGAAAGGTTTCACTAGGATGTCCGAACAATGGAAGAAAGGTATCAAGGTCGCTAGGACATGAACATAATGACCGACTACTGCTGGTGTTTAAAAAGAGATGAAACCCGGAACGACTTCATAGGCGAGAAAAGCAATTAGGTCGTCTATTTTTCCTAATTAATAATATAAAATACATAATTGTACGTTAATAAATCATAATAAAAAGTGTAAAAATACTTGTTGCAAGATCTTCACATATATATAACAAATCATGATATCACTTCGCCGCACACATTGTTTCTGCACCACCAAATGATGAAGCATTGCATAAGGAGATCTCTTTTAAATTTCAGAGATCCTTCATACAGACTTAGTCAAAATTTCTTATAGTAAAGGTTGTATACTGTAACTTTTTTTGAACGTTTCTATTCAATTCCGTTCGTTTTTTGAAGAGTCTTTAGCAGTGATTGCAACACCTTGGATCAAGCTGTCTATTCATCCGGGGTCAGAAAAGTGAACAAAGAAAAAAGAAAAAGAAAGTATATAAAAATACATTATCCGACAACCGCTTTACAAATTTGTCACACCTATTGATGACTTGGAAGATTGTTCAAGATTAAGCGGGGTCTCCTATGGAATTCACTGAAAAACATCAGACATCACAATTTTTTTTTTCAAGCGCAGACCAGTGTAAGAACCCAAAAATGTCCATTACTTAATATGAAACCTCAACCTAATTAACTGTTTGAGTAATCAGAATTATTAATGGTGTTACACCTTCCTCCAAACTAAAAACACATATCGTTGAAGCTTATCTACTACCGTAATTTGTGATATAGGCCATTCTAACACTGAATAAAATTCATCCACGCACGTCAACCACGACACTGTGATGATAGAACCCAAAGAAATGAAAGCTTCTTCCCTCATAGAACAGCCAAAGAGAAACTTTCAGAGTCTGGAGATGAATAATATGAGACTAGAGCAATATTAAAGACAATGTTAGGGTGTCTCAAGCATCGAAAAGTTCGAAAATGAGCAAGCACTCCTAATATATTATACATGATATATAATAATAAAATATAAATAATTATATAAATATAATATTATATAAATATATATATAATATTATATTATATTATATATTATTATAAATATATATAGTATATATATATATATATATATATATATCAATGAGTCTTCTACTTACCTCTTTCGTTATTTACCCTTCTCTCT
Organism: Trachelipus rathkii; assembly: GCA_015478945.1. Taxonomy (NCBI): domain Eukaryota; kingdom Metazoa; phylum Arthropoda; class Malacostraca; order Isopoda; family Trachelipodidae; genus Trachelipus; species Trachelipus rathkii. The sequence goes on along the minus strand of JABUQX010036057.1, from coordinate 6,895 downwards.
GTATCATTCTCTTTCAATTCCTTTCCTGTCACTCTAAAGCTGATCTTGCAAAGAAGAAAAGATCATGGTTTATCCTTTAAAACTATCATAGGTGGTGTTCCTCAGGGTTCCATTCCATCTATCAGAACTCTTTTTCTCCTTTTCATTAAAAAATCTTCTGTTTGTAACTAAGTCTCCTATTCACTCCTAAACCGACGATTTCACCCTACGTCCCACTCAACAATGTAATTAATGCTAGAGGGCGACCTTAAGAACAACTGACATCCGATATATCTCGCATTTACAACTATGTCAAAGTAAATATGTTTGCTTTCAATATCTCAAAAACTCAGTTCTTTCATCACATTACTCAACCTAATCTACCACATAACTACATCATCATCTTCAAAAATACAAATCAAACTTTCTTCTGTCCTAAATATATTTAGTATCTAGTTCCTTCTCTCGTTATCCTTCTTACAAGGATCACATTATATCTCTTCAGAAACTCCTTCGTACCACACCAGTTCTTTATGTTATGTTATATGCCTTGCATATCTAGGGTGGTTTCACACACGCAACTCTCCTTGAAAAGGTGAAGTCTAGGGATTTTTAACATTATCAACTCTCCTGCTTTCACCGACTCCAATTTTTATGTGGATGTCAAACTGTCACATCATTCCCCCTTATAACAATGGACACTGCCATTCAAAACTGTCTAGTCATATAAGTCCTCCATTGAGGAGACTTCATGCGACTCGTCTTTATACTCAATCTCATCTTTTTTTCCAGCTCTCTGATCCCAGACCTAACCGTTATGCTCAATCTTATATGCTCTCTACTGGTAAAATCTGAAACACCCTTCTACTTCTATATTCCCCAACTATGGTGGATTTATGTAGGCTTCTGACATCTAACCACCAAGAATCCCTATTTACATATAAGACTATTAGTATAAATATACTTATATATAATCATAGATTATTTAGTGAGTATAGTATTATGTCCTATATCATATATATATATATATATATATATATATATTATATTATTATACTGATATATTTTTATTTAAAAAAAATTTGATTTGATTTCCTCTGGCTTCCCTGACCAAATCTGCAATTTCCCCTGACCAGCGTGTTCGTTATTTTAGGTGTATAAAATATCTATAAATTATTATTGCAGCCTATTTACTCAGTTCATACATTAATTATTGAAAACTTACTTAGAAATTGTTCATCATCATGGCATGAATTTAAAAAAATATTTTTTTTTAAATAGCCATACCTTACCCATAGCCGTCCAAAGACTCCTTTTTTTTTATTTTTTCAAAAGAAAACATTTTATTATACAAAAGAAAAAAATTAAAAGCTACATTAATAGCCTAGGTGAATAGCGCCCTGGTATCACAAAAGTTCTAAATGGGTGATTTAGGTTAACTTTTGCTTCCAAGCATTTAATTTTGATTTTATAGCGGCTTTTTCTGTAAAGCCTTCAGTTTAACATCTTTCTCTGCTCTTCAAGTTTATTGACCTAGGAAATAAATTCTTTTTCAACCTTTATTCTCTTCTTTTCTTCTTTGTCTTTGAATGTTCTTCATATCTCCTATGGCAGCTCTTACATTTGTCACATTTTTGAGTGATAGGAACTTATGAATACTTTCATGAGATCTTATATAGCATTGTGCACTGTCTTTGAGAAATCACAACTATTTCTTCAGTTCTCCACTAAAATTGCTTATTTATAGAAAACCCTCCTTTCCACTGTCGCATTTCCATGCGGAAAATATCCGTCCTAATTAATTAATTTGCCACAATTCCGCATAAACATTGATTCTCAGTGCTTATAGAAAGAAAAAAAAAACTCATCAAGTCTCTTAGAAGGGACAATCACCATCCAAAAATATTTTGATTTAATTCAAGCGATACCAATGAACTTCACTGCAAAGTAGAGCATAGTGCTTTTTCTTTCTCAGCAACAGAATCGGTGATTCAGTTAGTGTGAACCCTGCTCTAGCAATAAATCAAATCTGTTTCCCTTGTTCTGGCTGATGAAAAAACTATACTAGGATCCAAAGATGAGAGCCATTGGACAGGCTAATTCAGAGGATATCTTTCAATATCTTTTCTGTCATTTGATTGCAAAGTCTGGCATCAGTTTGTCATGCTAACTCTAATGCAAAAAAGCTTAGAGGACATTAGACATTAGGAAGTATAAGACAGTTAAAAAGCCACATGGCCTATCGAGACTGATCAGTCAACTAAATACCCAAAATGCTCATGCAAATCCACAAAGCACCCTAGCTTGTCAATTTGTTGTAACTACAAATCACCAATTTACTTAGTCAAAACAATGAACTATAAATATATACTCCAAAACCATCCCACATGCATTTAATAACAATTATTGTCACACATCCATCTAACAAAACGCTATAACTAAAAACCCGTCCAATTGCCCGCCAATATATTATATGAATACCTGAATAGAAAACCATAAACGAAACTAACCGTTTCTTAAATGTTTACAATTCGAGTCACACTCAACAAACCTCCTCTGGCAGACTATTCCAAAATTAAACAACCCTATTACTGAATGCATGCAGTTGTTGGTTGTAGCAGGCATTTTCCTGGACTTAAATTCTTTCTTCATAATCATTCATAGTACGAATGGACCAGAACTATTACACAATCTTGAACCTGGTGAATCAGCAAAGAAGAACCAATCAGTTTGACGGTCCAACCATACTGGTCTCTTAAAGTTAAGTTTTTTTTTTTCGCTTGCAAGTTGATATGATGTGAAAAAAAACTAGAGAAAAATATATATATACAACTACACAAAAATCAAATATCCCTTCGTCAAACCTCAAAAAAAAAAAAAACACCTCAATAAATGGATATTTCACTCTAAAAAGAAAAAAAAGATAACAAAGGATTTAAGTTCATAAGTCATAACAGATTCTTAACTAAAGATCTAACAATGCCTAACAATACGCGTTCCTATGACCCACTTCCACCTTCAATCGGGAAGGTTCCATGCAACCTGGAACAACTCTCTTCACGAAAACAGAATAGGTAAGGAATAGTACCCTAACAAATAGTGAACAAAAAATAGAAGAATCAGATAGAAAGTAAGATTTTATGAACTGTCTCATCCTCGCCCATCCTTTCACTTCACTTATTCAAATACACTTCTCATCCAACAATATAGCAGCAAGGGAAAAAAAAACATATCAAAAATATGAACATGGTCCAGTGATGACGAAGTAATTAAGCGATCTTTGTGGCTTAGATAATGTTTTCTCTGCCCTTATTAGAAATGATGGAAAATCAGAGTACTGCTCTAGGGTCACTCTCTATAGTATCTGGTCTAAGTTTCCTCGCAACTTCGCGACTTTCAGCAATATTTTACCGTTTCCGCCGTCTTGACTTGTCCACCTGACCAACTTTATTCCCTCACCTTCCTTCTGACTTTCTCAGCGCACACTTGCGCGCGTGAGAAGTCCTGGCGAGCTAGTTGAAGTACCTCTGGCGTTGGAATATTAATATCTGCCCTAATCTCATTATTTGATTACTATACTTACTGCTCCCTTCCTTATATTCATCATACCTACTATTATAACCGAGTATATATATATACTCATACTCCTTATAGTTCAGAACTCTTATTATATAAAAAGCACAATATTTTTTATTATTCCTGTTAATAAGATGAGTACTCGCAAAATCACTCCTGAAGCTCATCGCCTGCGGATCGTTCATATCCATTGCTACATAAGTGGTTATGTCGGTCAATTGGAAAAACACTTAAAAGAGATGTCTTACCATCATATATCACATAATCATATTAATCTGTTCAGCCAGGGATCGGTCTTTCCTTACTATGATTATCCGCTCATTTTAAGTTCATCATATATCCATTATTATTGCTCTTCACAATCGTAGGATTCAATCCCAATTCACTCTGTTGTGACTTTCACCCTTAATAGTGCGCAATCTCTCCCCTCACCGAGCGCCTATCCCGATTATATATTTCCTATTCTACACCTTATATTATTCATTATGGCTAATTAATTCCCCAACACTAAATTATGTCCGAGTGCATTCATACGTTCGAATAGTCCCCATTTACTAATCTTTATCATATATATGTCATAAAGAATACTAATCATCCTAAGATTTGCAACCTGATATAAGTTATCTATTTATTTATTTACCACTATGTCCAAGGATTTATTTCATTAACTATTATCCATTCACATCACAGTATATACACACCCATACAAGCACCGCTGGCCGTACGCAAATTTTTTCAAACTCCCTTATCTTAACTTTCTGTGATTAAAATCCCCCCCTTCTCCATTAATTCTCTCAAGGAGCTACTCAGAAGGCTCTCATTCTTCTCCTACTCTATGTCTTTCTCACGTCCTTCAGTCGCACTCCCCCAGTTACCGCAAGTCCATCCCTAAATATCTAAAGATCTTACTTCTTTCCCTATATATATATATATAAATTATACGATTATGTATTCTTATAGTATATAAAACTTATAACCTTGATAATATATCATACTGACTCCCTCTACCCCTACCTCTCTTTTATAGCACCCCTGGTCTATTTGTTATTCCTCCATCTAAATGTTGCAGATGCGACTTCTGATACTGATATATAGTATATAGTTTATATTATTATTTATATATAATAGTGCCTCGTTTATTGTTCGTAATTGTTTGATTCAATACATTGCACTTCTGTCAATTGACAAAATTATGAAGTCACCCATTCATCTATTAATTATATTATTATTATTATATTATTATTATTACATTAGCAATGATGTTCTAATAATTCAGATTTCATTTATTTCAAGAATTATTCACGGAGTGACCGAGAATGTTTTGACAAAAATTCGTTCCTATAGAGCGCCTAAATAATATACGTTATTGAGAGACTCTTACATTAACTAACTCGACTTATCACACACACAATTCACAACACAACCAATCCACACACAACACACACACACCACACTACAAGGTTAAAATTGCAATACAATCTAGTACACTAGACGTATAGAATAAAGATATATATATATAAGTCCAATTATAAGCCTATATATATGCTTATATATATTATAAGAATAGTTATTATATATGTGTGTGTGTGTGAAGTGTGTGTGTGGTTGTCTGGGTGTGCGGTACGAGAGTCTTGAAGGTGTGTGTGTTGTGGGTGTGAATGGGAAGGCAGTGGCCGGTGGCAGATGTTATAAACGTCGCTGATGCACTAGACACAATATTATGAATATTGTGTTCAACTTTACGCTATAACATAAATCTGATTCTCTATTCTTTTCTATACTATATATTCTTAAACAAATTTTCCAGTACATCTCCAGCTCCTCGCCTGAATACATTCATACCTCTAGATACATGAATCAATATTCAATATACATCATGATTATTAAACTTAAAGTTTTATGCATAGATGCGGAAATTGATATCTATATTAGAACTAATATACTCTTAGGACCAGGAAGTCTCTTTACGACCTGGCAAGTTGACAATAAATTCAAAATAACTTGGCAAAAATTGTAAAATAATATATAAGTATATATATAATTATACTAATATTATATATAAATATATAACATAATAATATAATATAGAGTATAATAATATATAGGATCGATAATGCAGAATTTATATCACACCACCTATGCTATCAGCTCTTTCATAATTAGATCACTTAGTAGTATATACTATAACTTAGGAACTCGTATATACTTGACTAACCTCGGTAGATAAACAAAATGAATATCTGATGATTACGAATATCACTCTCCCCATCCATAAAGAGATTTAATTCGCGCCATCATGTAAACGATGGTGCCTCTATCACTAAACATGTGCTCTTACATCACTATTTGCTTCAATATTCAAAATGAGCTAATTTTGGATAAGCCTACCATCAAAAGATAAGGTTCACTTGCAAGAACATAAAAAAAAAAAAACCTTATGGCATTTTGACAGCTACGAGGATTGGACCAATGCTGCAAGCAATTGCCAATAAATCACGCGCGCATGGCCATTTATCGCGTTTACATTGCATCACAATTTCCCATTACTACACGGAACGCGAAGTGCACCGATACAGCACAGCACGCCACAGCCTCTTGAGAGACACAAAGCACTGACCCACTATGCTACTGCCGCGGGGGGCAACGTTTCCGCAACGCAAATCTGCAACCGGGAACCAACTAAATGCAACAGTCATGCACAACGTTCTGGCTTAACGCCGGTGAATCAGTTCACGCAGCTCAGATCGCCGAATCAACGACTTAAGTACCAAGGGAGGCGAATTACAGTACTGGTGGGGACCGTTACGTTTCAGTAAACATCTAGAAGAAGAGAGGCGTGAGAAGAGAAACGAAGCAAAATTCAACAGTGCGGCATATTGCCCTAAGAGCGTATTCGCATCTCCTGATAACTCTTTGTGCGTTCCAGCTACACGAGATAAGTATGCATCCACATTGTCAGAGGTGAGTGAAATGGAGAAATACAGTAATAAGAAGGGGGCGATTGACGTCACACAGAACACCGACCTACATAGTGTACACCCCTGTCTGCCTTCTGAAGACACAACTCACGTCTCGCTCGTAAAGTTATACGTAGGGGTGATGGACGTTCTTATACCCTGATCATGGAGTTGGTTGTAACTCCGCGGTATCTGCTCGACACCTTCCCATGCTGTTGGTTGAAAAACTCTTACGGAACCGTCTCATTCGAGAGGCGAGGGTCGAGTATTCTCGACCAGAGTACGAATGTTTACTGTTTCGCCTACACACCTGATAAGATACGCGAAATTCATCAGATAGCTCCCTAAACTACTGCAGCATCATGAATGAAATATCCCACATA
>JABUQX010036056.1:40000-52021 GCA_015478945.1 Trachelipus rathkii | reverse complement strand
AATGATATTAATGATGGTAATAATAATGATGATGATAATAATGTTAATGATAATAATAATGCGATAGTGATAATAAACGATAGCGATAGTAATGATAACGATAAAGTAATGATAATGATAGTAATGATATGATAATATTATTTGTATGGATATTTCATATATTATGTTGGTTGTTATTGTTGAGTGGTATATTACTACGCTATTGTTATTATATATATTATATATAAAGATATATTATTGTTATTATTATTATTATTATTGGTTATTATTATTATTATTAGCAAGAAGAAGAAGAAGATACATATTATGTTATTATTATTGGTTACTATTATATATTAGCAGTTAGCTAGTTATGTTACATATATATTGTTATTGTTTCATACATATTATTATTATTGGTTATTATTACATATATATATTATTATTATTATTATATATATATATATATATATATGTCCAAATATATATACCTATTTTAAGTTATTTCCATGATAAAGAAATAGATTGTTATATATATTAAAATGTTATATAATTTTATAAGTTTTAGATATATATATATATATATATATATATATATATATATATATATATATATATATATATATATATATATATATATATATATATATATCGTGTATGTGTATATGTATTTAGGTTATGTTATATGTATTTATGTATGTATGTTTTTTTAAATATATATTTATTTCATTTATATAAAAAGTACCCGATAGCCTCAGTTAGAGCACTCGCCAAACAAAGCGAGAGTCCCAGGTTCGCAACTGGTCGGGTGGGGAGAATGTGAGCTATTCTCTCATTTTGCCATTGTCTCCGAACGTTCTTGGCTTTATTCTTCCAACCTACTTGCCGTTAAGTGAGTACACCCTCCTGATTAGGCTCTGCCCGTGAAAGTGACGGCGTTTATCTCTGTAAAGAATATGCATATATATATATATATATATATATATATATAAAGATATATATAGCATATATATATATAAGCTAATATATATATAAAAATATTTATATATATATATATATATATATATATATATATATATACAGGGCCCTCTTAACCATTCATGCCGCCCTAGGCAAAAAAAAAAAAAAATCACCCTAAACATAAAAATTATATAAATATATATATATATATATATATATATATATATATATATATATATATATATATATATATAAAAATATATATATAAATATATATTAGTTGTTTTTATATATATATATATATATATATATATATATATATATATATATAAGGAAAGGCTACATAAGTCTGAATTTCGTTTTCACAGTGCTTAAGATTTGATTTTTATTATTTTGGCCCTTGAACTTTTAAATTTAGGTTTTAATGTTTAAATCAATTTTACTTACTTTTTTTTTATTCGTGTATTTGTATGGGTGTAAAAGAGCGCTAGTGTTTTTAACTTTACGACTTTTCATATTTACATATTACTGTAAATACATTAAACTTTTCAACATTTACGGTTTTAAATTTAGGTTTTAGTGTGTGAATAATTTTAACCTGATTTCACGTTCATTCGTTTTTTTTTGTCTGTCGTTTGTTTTGTGGTTGCTGTATGTGTATGTAAGATGGCAGATTTGCACAGGCGCAGGCTTACTATCGACTTTACTAACATCCGTGGCTTCCAAATCTAATCCTGCATCCGTGGAATACCACCTCTAACTCTAACCCTAACCTTTTGCTCCTGTCTGAGACCCAGATGGCTAGGAATTCATCCTCTAACTCGTTTAATATGTCCAACTATAACTTATTTAAATTTTCGTCTGAAGGGTGGGAGTATGTGCCTATGTAACCATAAACACCTCTGTAACACGTCTAAGAATCCTGAAATCTCCTAACTTCGATGTTCTGTGTCTTTAAAATCTTTCTTCCTTCTACTACAATAATCTTGTGTTTCTGCTACTGTTCCCCTAACAGAACAGATTTTCACGCCCTTTTTGAATATCTTACAACTTCTCACGAGACTGTTATATCTTCTCATCCAAATAATGAGGTCCTCTATTTAGGGGATTTCAATGTACACAACACTGAATGGTTAGGGTCCTCTCATACTGATTTAGGTGGGGAGGAGGCCGAATTATTCAGCATTCTCAACGATCTGGAGCAACTAATCAAAGAACCTACACACATTCCGGATCGTCCCAACCAATCTTGAACACACTTGACCTATGTTTCACCACTAGTCCTTCTCTCTCTATAAATACACCACCTTCGCTCCTATTGGTAAATCTGACCACAACCTTATATCTCTTAATTTTAATACTTTCTCTCCAACAGTTCCATCCTGCCCTACGCGTTTTTTCTGGCACTTTAATCGGGCCGATTGGGTTGTCTAACGTCGCTTCTACACTAACTATAATCGGAATGACTGTTTTGACTCTGGTGACGCTTCGGTTTCTGCCGATAAGGTGGAACTGTAATCGTTGATGGGATGAGCAGGTTCATTCCTTATTCGACTAAATCTTTCTCTCCTCATAATCCATGGTTCGATCGTGCTTGTTCTCTGGCCATTCAGGCTAGAGACAGTGCGTATCGGGAGTGGAAAAATTCTCGTTCTCCTATCACTCTTGCTAATTTTCATTCAGCTAGAAATCGTTGCAGGGATACTCTTCGACGAGCAAAGCGGGCTTTCATCAAACGAAAGGGCGCTAACCTCCTAGGTTCTCCTACTGAAAAATCTTTCTGGCCTCTTGCCAAAAACATCTCTAACAACTTCTGTAAATCTGTAGCCTTTCCTCCTCTTATTCGATCTGACGGTTCTGTTGCAAATTCTCCAACTGAAAAGGCCAATCTTCTCTTTGGCCTCCATTTTCCTCTAACTCAACCCTGGACGATTCTGGCATTCCTCCTCCTTCTCCTCTCAGGTATCCTATGCCTTTGCCTGTGAATACATTTGATCGGGTGCATGGACTCCTGAAATCTATGAACGTAAGGAAGGCGTTTGGACCGGATAGCGTTCCTCTCCGAATTTTGAGGGAATGTGCCTGTGCTGACCCCGATCCTAGTCTTCAACTATATTCTATGTCTCAAAACTAACATTTTCCCTCAGTGTTGAAATTGCGCACACGTCCAACACATTCTTCAACTCATTTCAATTCTGCTCCCTTTACTTCTAGAATTGCCTCTCGGCGTCTTAATCTTCCGATTCTATTCTCCTTGCTGATCTGGATAGGATTTCCGTGGGTCGCTTCAACCTTGTGAAATTTAATATTCTTTAAAACTCAACTTCTACAAATCCCTCTCTAAAACACCTTCCAACTTTCCTATCTCTTTCGACGGTTCTCTCGTCTCTCCTGTTGACAATATAAACATCCTTCGACTTAACATAAACAAAAAAATGTTTTGGAAACCTCACATCACAATGGTTGCTAGGGCGGCCTCAAAGAAACTGGGAGTTCTGTTTAGACTGCGAGACTTTTTTTTCCTCTTCTCAGTTACTCCAGCTATACAAGGGCCTCATCCGCCCTTGTATGGAGTACTGCTCTCATATCTGGGGGCTCTGGTCTCACCCGGCTTTTGGACAGGGTCGAGTCAAAAGCCAAAAGACTTATAAACTGTTCCTTACTTTCCACTTCTCTTGACCTCTATCTTTGCAAGCAGATGTTGGTGCTTTATTTCTATAGGTACCGCAGCGGCAGGTGCTCGAGGGAACTTGTCACTCGCATACCACCACCTTTACGACGCCCTCGTAACACTAGGGGTGCTGTGTCTGCGCACGAGTTTTGTGTGGATATTGGCAACTCCAGGCTAGTTCGCTGCGGTGATTCCTTCTTTCCCCACCTCGGTTCTGTGGAATTCTTTTCCATCTTCTGTGTTTCCTATTCTAATCTTCCTCACTTCAAAGCTTGCGTCTGTGCGCATATGCGTAATTTGCGCTAGCGTTGACTTGAGGCGTGCAACACCCCTCCTTGAATAGAGCCTCACGCGTGTGTTGTGGTGACACATATTATATATATATATATATATAATATATATATATATATATATATATATATATATATATATATTATTAAGGTTATTATATATTTATAAAGATATATATATATATATATATATATATATATATATATTCATTAGCATATTTTGATAAAGATTTTATTCATTAGTAGGTTAAGAGGGCTCAGAGGCAGAGTATATGTTGTTATATAGTTATATATATATATATATATATATATATATATTATATATATATATATAAGAGTTATTATGTTATTATTATTGTTATTAATATATTATAGTTACATATTATTATATACATATATTATTATTATTATTACATATATATATATTATATATTTACATATATATATAGAATATATATATATATATATATATATATATATTATTATTATATTATTATTATTATTATATATATATATATATATATATATATATATATATATATTATATATATATATATATATTATATATTATATATATTTATATATTATTATTTATATATATATATATATATATAGAAAGAGTATATATATTATATATATATATTAATATTATATATATATATATATATATTATATATTATATATATTATACATATATTATTACATATATTATACATATATATACAGAGAGAGATATATGTTAGAGAGAGAGAGATATGAGAGAGAGAGAGAGAGAGAGAGAGAGAGAGAGAGAGGTAGAAAGAGAGAGTTAACGAACTAATTCGTTTGCAAAATATGAAATATTTATTTTTATTCACAATTTCAAAATGAAAGAGAATATTTTTCACTGTTAATTTTCAAGAAATTGCTAGTGCATCAAAGATTTTCAAGTTAAATAAAATTATAAACAAGATATTAAATTACCTTTATTAATGGTGCCAGTAGTAAAAGATGATAACATATAGTATAAAATACTTTACATACAATTAAGCAAAATCGAATGTTTAACTTTAGTTACTGCATAACAAAACACAATAAACGAAAACTAATGTTTTCTTCAAAAATTTTAAAGAATAAAAAGAATATATATATATATATATATATATATTACATAAAGAAAGAGTTATATATATGAGTTGGTATTGTATTATTATTGGTTATTACATGTTGTTATAGTTACATATATATATATATATATTGTTAGTTATTATTATTATATATTATTATAGTATTGAGTTATACATATATATATATACATACATATATATTATTATTGAAATATTATTATATACATATATTATATTATATTATTATTACATACATATATTATATATATATATATATTTATTACATATTATTATTGTTATTGTTATTATATTACTATAATATTGGGCTACATGCTATTGGTTGGTTAAAGAAGAAGAAGAAGAAAGATATACATATATACATACATACATACAGCATATATATATATATATATATATATATTTATAGCATATATATATATATATATATATATATATATATATAGGGTTATATAGTATATATATATATATATATATATATATAGAGTAGTATATTTATATATATGTTATATATATATATATATCATATATTATTACGTGGTTGAAAACCACGCCCCAAAATATCAAACCAACTAAATTCAAGCAATGTAACTAAATTACAACAAATTGAAATATTTAAAAAGTTTATAACGATGTGCATATTATTTATAACATATATAAGCATTTTTTTATTTTACTTATATTCTTTATTATTTAATAACTTTATAAAGAACTTAATTTTTTTGTTTTTGTATTTTTAATTATCCACCCCTAAAAAAATATTTTACATGCGATCTTTTCATATCATTAATATATATATATATATATATATATATATATATATAGTATAGCATATATATATATATATATATATATATATATATATACGTATATATATATTATGTTACGTGATTTATATATATATATATATATATATATATATATATATATATATATACATATATATATATATAAATATTATTATATATATATATATATATATATATATATATAACTCTACCACAGGGATCATGATCCCTGTGCCGGTCCCAAGTCCGGATAAAAGAGGAGGGTTGCTGCGACAGGCCTAGCAAGCCGGCAGCATAAAACAGTTTAAGCTCGTGAAACCTTTGTTGTGCCTCGGAATAACGGACAGGAGAAAGCTGGATGCGGATGCGGATGTTTACTCTTTGAAGTTTGAATTAAAATTATATATATATATTATATATACAGTATATATATATATATATATATATATATATATTATATATATATATAGCATATGTGTGATATATATTATATATAGTATATATATATATATATATATATATATATATATATATATATATATATATATATATATATATATATATATATATATATATATACATTTGTCACCCCCCCACTCACGGACAGAGCCCCATTCAAGGAGGGGTGTTGCACACCTCAGATATTCAATAACTAACGCAAACTACGCAGATGAGCACAGACGCAGGCTTTAAAATGAGGGAGATTAAATTCAGCAGGAAACACAGAAGATGGAAGAGAATTCCTCAGAACAGAGGTGGCAGGAAAGAAAGAAGCACCGCAGCTAACAAGCCTAGAGTTACCAATATCAACACAAAACTCATGTGCCGACACAGCACCCCTTGGGCAACGAGGGCGTCGTAAAGGTGGTGGTACGCGAGTGATAAGCTCCCTTGAGCACCTGCCGCTGCGGTACCAATATAAAAGAGATAAAGAACCAACATCGCGCTGTAAACTGGAAAGTGCAGAACAGTTTATAAGAATTTTGGCCTTTGCCTCGACCCTATCCAAAAGCCGGGTGAAACCAGAGCCCCCCCTGATATGAGAGCAGTACTATATACAAGGGCGGATGAGCTGTATAGCTGGAGTAACTGAGAAGAGGAAAAAAAGTCTCGCAGCCTAAACAGAACTCAAAGTTTCTTTGAGGTCGCCCTAGCAACCGTTGTGATGTGAGGTTTCAAAGACATTTTTTTGATTATGTTAAGGCCAAGAATGTTTATATTGTCAACAGGAGAGACGAGAGAACCGTCGAAAGAGATAGGAAAGTTAGAATTTGTCTTAAGGAGGGAGATTTGTAGAAGTTGGGTTTTTAAGGAATTTAATTTCACAAGGTTGAGACGACCCCACCCGGAAATTCTATCCAGATCAGCGAGAATAGAAATCGGAAAGATTAAGACGAGAGGCAATTCTAGAAGTAAAAGAGGGAGCAGAATTGAAATGAGTTGAAGAATGAAGGGTCAAGTCATCGGCATACGAGTGAATAGAGTTAGATGTGCATATGAGAAGATCATTAATGAAAAGTAGGAATAAAGTAGGAGATAAGACAGAACCCTGAGGAACACCACTTTTGACAGAAAAAGAAGAAGAAGTCACCCCATCAACAACAACCGTTATTGAGTGATTTGAAAGAAAACTAGACATAAGTAAGCAAAGAGAAGGAGGAAACTCAAAGGAGGGGAGCTTGGAGAGCAGTGACGCGTGTCATACCCGGTCAAATGCCTTGGATATGTCAAGCGCCACCAAGCAAGTCTCTCCTTAGTTCCTGAGGTCGGAAAACAATAAATCAGTTAGATAGAAAAGCATATCGCCAGTAGACCTCGAGCACCGAAAGCCGTACTGGCGATCGGAAAGAAGTGAATAGAACACAGGATGATCATCCAAAGTGCTAGAGTTCTGAGCGGCTTTCGTATCCTGGACAGAACCGCTGAATAGAGGACATAAGGCAGCAAAGGTCCACATCTTCAAACAAAGGACATGTGAAAAGGCCCAACACTGAGAGGGAAAAAATAGCATTGAAATATGAACAATGAATGGGAGGCAGCCCACAGCATGGCTGACCCATCGCCTGGGAGGAATGGCACTAGGCCACCTGACCTCCCAACTGCCCACAGACCCAGGGGCCCATGCATCCGATCAAATGTAATCACAGGCAATGGCATAGGACACCTGAGAGAGAAGAAGGAGGAGGAGGAGGAGGCTGAGAAGGATTCAAAGTTGGTTAGAGGAAAATAGGAGGCTGAAGAGATTTTCCTTTTCAGTGTGAGAATTAGCAACAGAACCAACAGATCGAATAAGAGGATGAAAGACAGATTTACAGAAGTTTTAGAGATGATTTTGCAAGAGGCCAGAAAGATTTATCAGTAGGAGAATCAAGGAGTTAGTGCACTTTTGTTTGATGAAAGCCTGCTTTGCTCGACGAAGTATCTCTGCAACGATTTCTAGATGAATGAAAATTAGCAAGAGTGATAGAAGAACAAGAATTTTTCCACCCCTACGCACTGTCTCTAGCCTGAATGACCAGAGAGCCAGCACGGATCGAACCATGGATTATTAGGAGAGAAAGATTTAGTCGAAGAAGGAATGAACCTGCTCATACCATCAACGATTATAGCTCCCACCTTATCGGCAGAAGCCGAAGCGTCACTAGAGTCAAAGCAGTCATTCCAATTATAGCTAGCGTAGAAGCGACGCAAGGCCCCCCAATCTGCCCGATCAAAGTGCAAAAAAAAAAAAATATATATATATCAGCATATATATATATATTATATATATATATATATATATATATATATATATATATATATATATATATATATATATATAGTTATATATATATGTTATATATATATATATATATATATATATATATATATATTATTATTGTTATTATGTATATATATATAGTTATATAGTTATATATATATATATATATATATATATATATTTAAAATATTATAAATCAATATATATACATACATATATATATATATATTATATGTTAAAATATATATATACATTATTATTATTATTGGTTACAGAAGAAAGAAGATATATATATATATTATTATTACAAAGCCCATTATTATAGTTATTGTTATTATTATTATTAATATATTATATTATTATTATTATTATATACATATATTATATTATTATTATTTTATTATTATTATTATTATTATTATATTATATTACTAGAATATTGTTATTAGTTAAGAATATTATTGGCTACATATTACATATATATTATTTCCAAATACCATAAAGCACATATACATATATTACATATTATGTTATATATGAGTTATTATATATTACATATTATTATTATGTTATATATATATATATATATTGCTATGGCAAACATACATTATTACTATTATTACAGCAGCATATATATATAAAGATTATTGGTTATTATTACATATATATACATATTATATATTATATATATATATATTACATATATTATTATTATTATATATTATATGTATATATATTATTATTATTATTATTATTATTATTATTTAAAATAATATAATTGTATATATATATATTATTGTATATATATTATTTTTAAAAAACATTATAAAAAAACCGGGATTAGAGTTATTATTATTATTATATATTATTATATTATTATTATTATTATAAATATTGTTATATAAAGCATATATTTATTATTATTATTATTATTATTATTATTATACATATATTATTATATTATTATTATTATTATTATATATATTATATTATATTATTATTATTACATATATATATATATCCAGAAATCGGAATTCAAAATTACAATTATTCCCATAAACTCCCATGATAAACATGCCAAAAAATATTTATTTTATATGCATTTAATCAAATGTAGAAAACATCCTCAACATCCTCATTTTTCAAAAGATGATGCGGATGCGGATGCGGATGTGCCGTTAAGTGAGGATGCGGATGCGGATGCGGATGCGGATGTCAATTTAGGTGCGGATGTTCCGCAAATGCGGATGCGGATGCGGATGTCATGTCCATCACTAATTATTACGAGTAGTAATACCGTTATAGTAAGAAAATAATAATAATAAGGCAAAATTCTTATAAAACAAAAATGTTCGAATCCATGCAATCGATATATATATGGAAGTGGATGCTGATAACAGACATGATCCAAAATTATTCCCATTTTTTCATAGAAATTTATTATTTGGTCCTTATATATATATATATATATATATATATATATATATATATATATATATATATATATATTATATATATATATATATATATATATATATAAGAAGAAGTATATATATATATTATATATATATATATATAGTTATATATAGTTATATATATATATATATATATATATATAAAATATTTACAAATAGAACGTATACCTAATTTGTACAGATTATTATTATTATTGTATTATGGATAAAAATATATATATATATTATTATATATATATATATATATATATATATATATATATATATATACATAAATTTATTTTTGTGATATATTATATTGGTTATTATTATTATTATATATAGTATATTATTATATACATATGGTTGCTATATATATTATATTAGTTAGCGATATATATTATTATATACATTATTATTATTATTATTATTATTATTATATACATATATATATATATATTATATATATATTATTATATATTATTATTATTATATATATATACATATTACATATAATATATTATATTATTATTATATATATATTATATATTATTATTATTATTTACATATTATTATTATTATTGGTGTTATTATTATTATATATATATAGTTATTATACATGCATATTATTATATATTATATATTACATATTATATTATTATATTATATATATTATATTGCTATTATATCATATTATTATATTATTATTATTATATATATATACATATATATATATATATATTATTATTATACATATACATATATATATTGTTATTATATATATATATTTGTTGTTATATATATATTATATTATTATATATATATACATTATATATATATATTATTATTATATATATATATATATATATTAGTTATATTATATATTATATATATATAGAAGAAGTATATATATATATATATATATATATACATATATATATATATATATATATATATATATATATATATATATAAAGAGAGGGAGAGAGAGAGAGAGAGTGTTAACGAACCAATTCGTTTGGAAAAATAACTTACCAAAATATAAAATATTTATTTTTATCGCAATTTCAAAGTGAAAGAGAATATATTTTTCACTGTTAATTTGCAAGATTACAAATGTTTAAATATTTTTCGGGTTAAATAAAATTATAAACAAGATATTTAAATTAACTTCATTAATTAATGGTGCCAGTAGTAAAACTTGATGTAAGATATAGTATAAAATAATTTAAATACAATTAAGAAAAAATTGGATGTACTAAAATTTTCTTTAGTTACTGCTGCACAAAATACAATAAACGAAAAATTTTGTTTTTACCAAAAAATTTAAAAATTAAAAACTATATATATATATATATATATATATATATATATAAAATATATATATATATATATATATATATATATATATATATATATATATATATATATATATATATATATATATATATATGGAATTAAAATATATATATGCTGTTATACATATATATATATTATACATATTAGCAAAGAGCAGCAGCGCTAGCATATGTTGTTATATATAAGGTTACATATAAGTAAAGTAAAGAAATGCTTTTAATTATATATCTATATATACAATGTTATAAAATTTGTTATTATTTTAATTCCATATATATATATATATATATATATATATATATATTAAGTCTATATTTTATATATATATATATATATATATATATATATTATATATATATAGTTATATATATATATATATATATATATATTATATATATACATGTAAGTATAGTAAGTGGGTGGGGGCACCCTGGACCTCCTATATCTTGGGAATTAAAAAAATTTATGAACCTTATATGTTTGCCAGACGGCGTTTTTAGGGTTCAGTAGTAGAAAATTTGAAAAAATACATCAATCGATAGAAAATAAAGAAGTAATTACAAATTAATAACGTATTATATTGTTTTTTCTAAAGTTTTAATGTGTTTTCGTTTTCATATTGGGTTAAAGTCAAC
>JABUQX010036056.1:12500-35000 GCA_015478945.1 Trachelipus rathkii | reverse complement strand
TCGAGCAATATTTACTCGGGAAACGGATACAAGCAATAACAATAATAATAAAAATAATAATGCGAATCATAATAATACTCCTAATATTACTAATAACAATATTAATGCCTTAATAACAATAACTATTTGATAAGTAATATTACTATGATAATAGTAATAATACGAATAGGAACAGGAATAAATAATAACAAAAAAGTATAATAATAATAATAATAATAATAATAATAATAATAATAATAATAATAATAATAATAATAATAATAATAATAATAATAATAATAATAATAATAATAATAATAATAATAATAATAATAATAATAATAATAATAATAATAATAATAATAATAATAATAATAAAATAATAATAATATTAATAATAATCATAATAATAATGATAAAATAATAATAATAATAATAATAATAATAATAATAATAATAATAATAATAATAATAATAATAATAATAATAATAATAATAATAATAATAATAATAATAATAATAATAATCATAATCATAATCATAATCATAATAATAATAATAATCATAATAATCATAATAATAATAAGAATAATAATAATAATGATACTAATAATAATAATAATAATAATAATAATAATAATAATAATTAATAATAATAATAATAATAATAATAATAATAATAATAATAATAATAATAATAATAATAATAATAATAATAATAATAATAATAAAAATACTACTAATAATAATAATAATAATAATAATAATAATAATAATAATAATAATAATAATAATAATAATAATAATAATAATAATAATAATAATAATAATAATAATAATGATAATAATAATAATAATAATAATAATAATAATAATAATAATAATAATAATATTAATAATAATAAATTACAATAACCATAATAATAATAATAATAATAATAATAATAATAATAATAATAATAATAATAATAATAATAATAATAACCACATCTAAGGAACATAAACATTAAATATTCACATCATACATCTTGCACCTTCCTAACTCATTTACCTACTAAATGAGAAACTTTACAGGTAACTTTATTTAAGACAAAACACTTGTAATGGTACAAAGATTATATCCTCCAAATTTGTCCCCCTATTTCGTAAACACCCTGTATATATATAAAATGTTTTTGTTATGAAATAAAAAAGAACTATATATATATATATATATATATATATATATACCGATATCCACAATCCGGTTCAATCTTCATGCGGATGCTTATATTTTAAGTTATATATATATCTTATTGGTTATATATATATATATATATATATATTTCTCTATTACTGTTATATATATATATATATATATATATATATATATATATATATATATATATATATATATATATATATATATATATATATATATATATATATATATATATATATCGTATATATAAAATATATATATATATATATATATATATATATATATATATATATATATATATGTTTTGCGTGTCGTAGAAGGTGACTAAAGGGAGAATGGTAGTTGGGTTGGCTGCCCACTTAAACTTATTTTCTGCCAGGACTGCTAATGCATGCCTCGGAGAAGGTCGTGATCTCCGTAACTTACCTTCTCTTTTTCTGATAAAATATATGAATCGCATGAGAACATTGAATGTCAGAGGAATAAATAATGATGGTAAGAAGAGAGAGGTGATGGATGTATTTAGAAAGGGTGAATTTGATTTCCTCGCTGTGACTGAAACAAAGATGAAAGGAAACAGTGAAAATGAGTGGTGTGGTGTGAAATGTGTATGTGCTGGTGTGGAAAATAATGAGAGGGGGCGAAATGGAGTTGCAATTCTGATGAATGACCTGAGGTACAGAACTATGGTGGATTTTGTTTGTATGAGTCAATCAATATAGGTTAGGTTGTGTTTTACTGTCTCAAAGTTCAGGTTATGATATGTTTTATTATGTATACACAAAATCTATATATGAAAAAAAAAACAATATCAAAAACATTACCATTATATAGTATTTTATCCTAAAAATTATTTTTTTACCATACCTTGAATTCTTTCCCTCAGTAGCACTAAAAGCCATTTTCTTTCTCCTGCACAATTGACGTTTCGGCTTACTTTATCAATTAATTTTTAAAAGCTTCATAATTCGTTTCTTTCTCTCTCACATCTTAGTTAATTACTTGTATTAAATATCACTATTATAAAAAAAAAATTAATAATAAAATATTTATTGGCACCTTGAAACGGATAAGGTCCTAATAAAATATATTTGTTTATCAAATGTATAATATGTCACATTATTGTCATGAATAAACAATATAATAACATAAATAACAAACATAACAAATAATAATATAACATGATGATATATAACAATAAATATACCAATAAAATAATAACATTACAATATTTACAGAACATTGAATACAATGTATCAATTGTAAATATAACACACAAGAATTAACATGTAACAATAAACATAGAATAATGAAGAATATTTATATAACATTATCAACATAATATTCACAACTGTCACAGAACAACATATACAAACACATACAATTATATATATCAGTTAATGTAATATCGAAAATATAAGAATAATAACATATATTATATATTCATTTATATATGTATATATATTTAAATATATATATAATATATAAAACCATACATATATATATATAAGTTATATATATATATATTATTTCATTATATATTATTATATATATTATATATATATATACCGTGTATATATATATTAGCAATAGCAAGAATAGTTATTATAGGCAGTTATATTATACAGCATAGAGCATATTGGTTAGTTATTGGTTATTAAGATATATATAGTATAATATTATTATTATTGCTATATATATTATTATTGCTGCATATATTATTATTATTATTACATATATATACATATTATTATTATATATATTATGTTATATTATTATTATATTGTTGTTATTATTATTATTACATATATTATTATTCGTGTGTATAGTTAGGTTATATTATTATTATGCAAATATATTATTAAGTTATATATTATATATATTATATTATTATTATTATACATATTATTGGTTGTTATATTACATATATGGTTATTATTACATACATATATATTATTATATATTATTATATTTATAAAATATATATATATTAGGTTAAACATATTATTATTATTGTTATTACTATATATTATTATTATTATAGGTTATTATTTATTATTATTATTATTATACATTGGTTATTATTTATATATTACATATTACTATATATTATTATAATATATATATATTATTGTTATTGTATATATTATTATTATATATATTATATAATATATATTATATATTGTTATTATATATTATATATTACATATATATATATATTATATTATGATATATTACTACATATGATACATGTTATTATTATTATTATTATTATTATTTGATATTATTATTATTATTATTGGCTACATATATTACATATATACATATATATATCATCATTGATATATATATATAATAAATATTATTATTATTATTATTATATATTATATATATTATTATTATTATTATTATATATATATATTATATATTAAGCATATATATATATACATACATATTATTATTATTATTATATAGTATTTACAGTAATATTACATATATATATATATTATTATATTATATTATTATTATTATATTATTATATTTATTATTATGTTATTGTTATTGTTATTGGTTACATATATATATATATATTATATATATATTTATTTATATGTTATTATATTGTTATTATTATATTATTATATATATATATATATATATATATATATATGTTATATATATATATATATATTATATATTATTATTATATATATATATATACATATTACTTAAACATATCCATATCCATATAAAATACATATATATTATTATATATTATATATTATATATATATATTATTGTTGTTATTATTATATATATATACATATATATAGTTATATATATATATATATATATACATATATATAAACATATATATATTATTATTATTTATATTACATTATTATTATTATTGGTTATTACATATTATTATTATTACATATATATTGATGCTATGTTATATTATGTTAGTTATAAAGGCTATACATATTACATATTATTATATATATACTGAAGGTTATTATTGTTACTATATTATATTATTATTATTATTATTATTGTTGGAAGAGCCTGTAAATTATTATTATTATTATTGGTTATTATTATTGTGCCATTACATACATACATACATACTTACATACATACATATATATATTATTATTATTATTATTATTATTATTACATATTATTATTAAGTTACATATATTATTATATTATTATTATTATTACATATATTATAATTATTATATAATACATATATTATTATTGTTATTATTATTAGTTATTATATATATATTATTATATATATATTATTATTATTATTATTATTATTATTATTACATATATATATATTATTATTATTATTATTATATTATTATATATATACATATACATTACTATTATTATTATTATATATATATTATTACATATACTTAAATATTTTAAATACAGAAATACATATATGGTTATTATATTATTATTATATATTACATATTAAAGAGTTATATATATATTATTATTATTGTTGTTACATATATATTGAGTATATATATATATATATTGTTATATATTATATATATTATATATTATTATATTGTGTCATTTTTATCTTAGAAAAATAAATTTCTTAAAACAAATTTTTTAAATGAAGGCCTATAACATAAAAATCTATATTATTATTATTATATATATTATTATTATATATTATTATATAACATAAATATCTATTTAGAATAGGTTATATAGTTTGGTATTTTATATTAAATATATATATTTATATATACATATACATATATATAGTTTAAATGATTTGCGCTCCAAGAAGATTGGTTGTTTCGTATTGTTCAGGACATATGAAGATTTTCTTTGCATGGTTATAGGGCGACAAGACTAGAAACCCGGTCCTTTTCTTTTTGCTTGTATTACTTTTGGACCAGCGTTGGAATCTTATGCGCCTAGAAGCAAGATCCTCTGGAGAGCTCTGGAAAACAAGTTTTGAGGCCTAATGGAAGAAGATGCTAGTTCTACTGAAAGGGGCGAAAACCCTAAATGAGAATGTTTAACTAGAGTACTGACGTCGAAAACCATTGCGCCGAAAAATGATTTTTCTAGAGTGCTCTAGAGTTAAGAGTTTCGGGCCAGAAGAAAATGCTGGACCAACTGACAGTGCGAAAACTCTTCACTGGTTGTTATAGTATATATATATATATATATATATATATATATATATATATATAATATATATGATATATATTAATATAATATATTGCTTATATATAATATATATATATATATATATATATATATATATATATATACTAAATATATATATATATATATATATATATATATATATTATATATATAATATATATAAAACTAATATATATATATAATTATATATATATAATATTATGATATATAATATAACCCATATATATTATATATATATATATATATATATATATATATATTATATATACTAACTATATATATATATATATATTATATATATAATATATATATAATATACTATTAATATATATATATATAATAATATATATATATTATATATATATATAATTATATATAATATATATATATATATTTATAAAATATATACTATATACTTATAATATATATATATATTATATAATAATAGAATATATATAATACTATTAATAAATATATATATTATATATATAAAATATATTTTTATTACCTGTTATAATATAATACTAAGTATACTATATATATATATAAAAAATATATATATATATATATATATATAATTATATATATATATATATAATAATATATATATACGGGTATATATTAAGAGCAACTGCTATATTCATCTCAGCTGTGTGGAATTTACTTAAGGGTTATTTTTTCAATATATATGATAATATATATATATATATATATATACTATATATATATATATTTATATTTATAAATTTAAATATAATATATATATATATATATATATATATATAAATATATATAATAAAATATTAGATATATAATTATAATAATATAATATATATATATATATATATATATATATATATATATATATAATATATTATATATATATATATATAATATAAATATATATTATATATTATATATATAATTATATATATATATATATATATATATATATAATATAAATATATAATATATAATATATATATATATAATATTATATATATATATAATATATATTATATATAATACTATAATATATATATATGATATGCCAGAACTGAATCGTTGGCCAATACCAATCAATCAATACCAATACCAATACCAATACTCTCATTGATGCTACAGCTAACACCAATACCAATACCAAAACCAATAATGGAATTTCAGCAAATACCAATACCAATGCCATTACTCCTATTAATTTGTTATATTGTAAATATTTATGTTGAAAAAGCACCTTTATATTATATTTTAAAAACTTAAATAAATATAAATGTTTACTTTGGAGGAAGAGATAAGCAAATTTTTAGAAAACCATATATTCAATTATGCATAATAAAAATATATATCCAATTTATACTTAATAAAAGGAACAAACCTTTTTTTATCCTAAAGAAAAACTTAAATTTTAAACAGAAAAAACTTACATCCACATTATGACTAGAAGAGTACTAGTAACTTAGTAATTAAAATCAAAAATCCAAAGATTAAAATTTAAAAACCTTAACATTTCACCATGTTCAGGTGTGAGACCGGAGAAAATATCCCGCCGTCATTATTCTTGGGTTAGTTAAGTATTAACTATTGTTTATAATTATAATACACTCTAATACCATGCACAAAATAAATTATGGGCAATTTTTCTAATAGCGGCACCTAGATAATTCCAAATATATAAATTTGCAAAACTTTTAAGTATCATATTCGTAATCAGCAAAAACGTGTTTTTTCATCAAAATCACCTAAAAGATAACAATTTTCACAAAATAAGATTTATATTTTATACAATAATAATTCTCTAACTGATTATTCACGCTTGCCTATCATAAAAAATCCCGAATAATAGTTACCCATTTTCGAGAATATTCTCCATCTTAAAAAAAGACTAATCACGACTCCCCTCCTGAGATCACAATTATCTCGAACTGAAGTTTCAAGAGCATTACAAACCATATTTGTTAATAGGTTGCGCCCTATTACTTTTTTAACTACACATTTATAGGAACTGACGGACCAGCAATCTGATACATTTTGACCAACACCAATACCAATAACAATACCAATACCTGTGCTAAATGCCAATTCCCTTTGGGAGCCAATACCAATAACCGGAAAAATTGCCATTACTAGCAAATACCAATACCAATACTTTGGCACATCCCTATATATATCCAGCCTCATACACTAAATATTACTTTATTTATTCAAAAATATTTTTTGATACTATATTAATAATATATATATATAATATATATAGGATAATAATATATATATATATTATAATATTATAATAATAATACTAATAATTATCAAATATATATATACTATTATATATATATATATATATATATATATATAATTATACATATATATAATATATATAGTATATATATATATATTATATGATTATATATTAATAGTATATATAGTATAAAGTACTATATATATTATATATATAGACAACATATCAAGTCACCACATAAGTAAATACTAAAGCTCCTATATTACTCATTATAACCAAACACTATAATATATATAATCACTACCAAACTTAAATACCACACGTGACGTATACTATACACTATATACAGTAATATATCTCGATAATATACATACTATAAATCATCATAGCATTCTATATAATATATATATATTATATAACTAATATAATATATAATATATATATAACGCCAATCAAGGCCACTATAGACCAAAATACAATATAAGATATGATACCCACACGCATATATATATATATATATAATATTACTAGCACCTACTCTACACAAATAATATAATTATATACTCATTTATATATAAAATATTATACCATACTTACAGGTACCTCTCAGTATACCAGTTACTACTATATAGTATATATATACTTATATATAATATATATATTGATATATAATTAGATATATATAATCATATATAATATAACCTAACAAATACCAATAAAGATAATCCACGTACGTCTATATCATATTAAGCATCATATATATCTAAATATATATTTACTTATATTATATATATATATATATATAATATATTATATATATAGTATCATATATATATATATATATATCTAGTATATATATATATATATATATATATAATATATATATCATATATATATACTGACTAGTATACATTTATTAGATTCAGTGAAGTTTTGCACGTGGAGTTTTTAAAAAGATACTTTTAGTTTAAGTTTTTTTTTTCTTTGTCGTTTTTTTTTTTGTTGCGAATTTTTAGTAGGGTAAACTGGAAAGACCGTTAAGTCTGAGTTATTTTTTTTAATTTAATACATAAATCTTGATTTTTAATTAATTTTAGGACATTAAACTTTTTAACTTAGGTTTAAGCGTTTGATGAAATTTTTATCCCGATTTTCCTTTTGTTTTTGGCTTTTGTTCTGTGTGTGTGGGCGTGTGCGTGTGTGTGTTGGTTGAGATAGCAATTTGCATAGATGGGGGCTTTCTATTGACTTCACCAACATACCGTGACTTAAATTCTAACTCTGCTTACGCGTTGAATACATCACCTCTCTACTCTAGCCGCTTATCTTTTGCCTCTTTTCTGAGACTCAATGGCTAAGAATTTTATCTCTAACTCGCGACGAATTTGAACGTACGCCAAACATTAACTTATGTCATAATTTCCGTTACAGGGTGGACGTATTGCCTATGTTAACCATTACCAGCTCCTTTAAACACGTCTCGTGAATCTCGAATCAGCTAATTTCGATGTTCTGTGGCTTAAAATACTTTCTTCCTTCTACACAATAATCTTGTGCTTCTAGCCTATCGTTCCCTAACAGAAACAGATTTCCACGCCTACTTTTGAATATCTTAATACTTTCTCACGAGACTGTTAATCTTCTCATCAAATACTGAGGTCCTCTATCTAGGGGATTCCAATTACACAAACAACTGAATGGTTGGGATCCTCTCATACAGATTTAGGGTGGGGAGGAGGCCGAATTATTCAGCATTCTTAACGATTTGGAGCAACTAATTAAAGAACCAACACAACATTCCGGATCGTCCTAAACAATTCTTGAACACACCTTTGACCATGTTTCACACTAGTTCCTCTCTCTATAAATTACACCACCTTCACCCTATTTAATCTGACCACAACCTTATATGATATATCTCTTAATTTTAATTACTTCTCTCCCAAACAGCTCCATCCTTGCCCTGTGCGTTCCTTCTGCACTTGATCGGGCCGATGGGGAGCTTTTGCGCCTCTTTCTCACGCTAACTATAATTGGAATGAGTGCTTGACTGGGTGACGCTTCGGCTTCTGCCGACCAATGGTGGGAGCTGTAATCGTTGATGGGAATGAACGCATTCATCCTTCTTCGACTAGAATCTTCCCCTCAAATCCATGGTTCATGCGTGCTGGCCTCGCGCATTCAGGCCTAGGGACAATGCGTACGGGGTGGAAAAAATTCTCGTTCTCCTATCACTTCGCTAATTTTATTCAGCAGAAATCGTTGCAAGGATAGCAAACATCTTCGACGAGCAAAGCGGCTTTCATCAAACGAACAGTGCGCGAACTAACTCCCTGGTTTCTCCTGACTGTAAATCTTTCTGGCCCCTCTGCCAACAAACATCTCCAAACAACTTCTGTAAAATCTGTCTCTCCTCCTCTTATTCGATCTGATGCGTTTCTGTTGGTAACCTCTGCAACTGACAAGACCAATCTCCTTCGGCGTGTACGAGAGGCTATCGACCCTGTGAACCTTGATTCCTCTAGTCTCTCCTCCTTCTTCTCTTTCTCAGGTGTCCTATGCCTTTGCCTGAGATAACATTTGATTCGGTGCATGGGCTCCTCGTAAATCTGAATGACAACGTTAGAAGGGGGTGCGCCCGGATGCATCATCCTCCCCGAGTTTGAGGGAATGTATGCTTTCGTGCTGGCCCCTCCTCTCGTATCCCGCAAAACGATATATCTCTCTATGCCACAATTACCTCAGCAACTTCACTCCTCCTCACCACATTTTGTGGAACGCGCGCAGTTATGTCCAACCTATTCCGAAAAAAGCACAAAACAACAGTCACTCCCTACACTGCATCCCTTCTAACTATCAGCCCTATAGCTCTAACCTGTATTCTTCTATCTAAGATCTGTGAAACCCTTCTCAACTCTTATTCTTATAGACCATCTGGAATTCTCATTCCCTGTCTTGTCCGATCGCGCAGGTGACAGGGCTTTCCGGCTGCTCGAGTCTATGGTGACATACTTTCCATCGACAGATTTTATGGTTTCCACCCAGCGAATTAACGGGGAGACTGCGACGGTGGCGGCTGACATATCCAAAAGCATTTGACCAGGTATTGCGCACGCGTCAATGCTCTCCAAACTCCCCTTTTGGTTTTCTCTTTCTCTTTGCTTACTTATGTCTAGCTTCTTTCAAATTGTCAATATCGGCTGTTGTTGAAGTGGCGCGCAGACCTTCTTCTTCCTTTCTGTCAATAGTGGTGTTTCTCAGGGTTCTGTCCTTATCTGCCTACTTTATTCCTGCTTTCATTAATGATCTTCTCGTCGGCACATCTACTCTATCCCTTCATATGCCGATGACTCGACCCTTCATTCTTCAACTCATTTCAATTCTGCTCATTCTTTTACTTCTAGAATGGCCTCTCGTCTTAATCTTTTCCGATTATTCTCGCTGATCTGGATTAGAATTTCCGGTTGGGGTCCTCAACCTTGTAAATTTCAATTCTTTAAAAAACCCAACTTCTACAAATTCTCCCTCTCTAAGACAGCCTTCTAACTTTCCTATCTCTTTCAACGGTTCTCTGTCTCTCCCTGTTGACAATATAAAATCCTTGGCCTTAACATTAAACAAAAATAATGTCTTGGAAACCTCACATCACAATGGTGCTAGGCGGCCTCAAAGAAACTGGGAGTTCGGTTTAAGGACTGCGAGACTTTTTTCTGCTTTCACAGTTACTCCTGTTATACAAGTGGTCTCATCGCCCTTGTAAGGAGTACTGCTCTCATATCTGGGGAGGGGGGGGCTCACGTTTCACCCGGCTTTTGGATAGGGTCTAGTCAAAAGGCTAAAAGACTATTAAACACTGTCCTTGTGTACTTTCTAGGTCACTTGGACTCTCTATTCTTTGCACCGGGCGCGATGTGTGCTTTATCTCTTTTCTATTAGGTACCGTAGCGGCATACTCGAAGGGAACATTTCCGACCCGTTTCCTCCGTCCTAGTTTTCCCCCAGAAGGTCCATATTTCCTTTGAGGAACACAAGTTCCTCTAAGTTTCCCACATCTAAAGAGGACCTCTTGGCCCTGAGTATGTCTCCGCTTGTCTGAAAAGAATCTCTGCAGCTGCAGAGCTGGGAACGGATACTATATTTAATAAATAGGTCTGCAAAGACCTCCCTGTGCTGGTGGGGGAAACATGGACCAGGAGTCAACTCACCTTTAGAGGGCTCCCACTCCTCCATGGACTTCCTTAGGATTTCCCTCACATACCTGTTTTTTGACGGCTTTAGCAAACAAACTTGCTATATATATATAATATACTATTATATATATACTATATATATAATATATAGTATATATATATATATATGCATATATAATATATATATATATATATAGTAATTAATATAATATCATATATTATAATATATAATATAATATGTGTGTGGTGTGTGTATAAAAATTTACACAGGTTTTTAAATGATACAATTAGCCATGTTCTAAGTTCTAACCTCCTTTAAGGGTAAAAAAAAATTGCTTTTTTCCTGTTTATAGGCGCGCAATGAGGACGGAAGAATTGGCTGGTGCGCCTGGCTTAGTTCCGCTTTTTAAAAAAATTGTTGCGCCTATGCGCTTTGCGCCTGCGAATTCAGTTAGTACGCAATAGGCGCATTGGCGCAAACATCGGGGCGCAACGCTTCAGCCTGGAAAATAACTTCTCTAAAGCTTTGAAGATTCAAAACTGTTATTAATAATTAAGACGATTAGTTGTGTTCGATTTGAGGGCACGGCTTAGAAAGTTTGAGGAAAATAACCCGTCGTAATTACGGTAACAGTAAAACTGATACAAAATATTATGTGATTTAGTATCGATGGATGCACCGGCTGTGTGAGACATGTAGAAAAACGCCGAGAAGACAGAAACAGAGAAGAAGAAGAAAAAGAAGAGCAAAGACACGAAGAAAAGAAAAACCAAAAAGAAGACATCCAGAAAGAACACAGAGAAAGAAAGAAGCGCTAAAGAACATACGTGACAAAAAGAAAGATAAAAAGACAGCGAAACCAAACAACAACACAAGAGAACAGAGGAGCCAGAAAAGAAAATA
The DNA here is from genome assembly GCA_015478945.1 of Trachelipus rathkii. Classification (NCBI taxonomy): domain Eukaryota; kingdom Metazoa; phylum Arthropoda; class Malacostraca; order Isopoda; family Trachelipodidae; genus Trachelipus; species Trachelipus rathkii. Next base: position 22,273 of record JABUQX010036056.1, on the reverse strand, counting down.
GCATGGGCACCACACAACATACCAGCGCAGCCACAAAGCGACTAGCCCACCCCATGCAGGCCCAAGGATACATAATCCCAAGTAAGACAACTAGTAGCACTGACAATCGACAAGAAGGAAAGGAAGATAGAGAAGAAGAATAAGGAAAGAGAAGAAGAAAACTGAGAGAGTAAAGAAGAAAAGCACCAAGAAAAAGGAAAGCAGAGCAAGAAGAGAGACAGAGAAGAAAGAAGGGAGGGGAAGAAAGAAAGAAAAGACAAGGAGAAGCCACGCCGGACCAAACACCCAATGCGCCAAACACCCCGCCAGCGAACAAAAACGATGCACAGCAGCACCGACAACCGGTAAGAAGCGCAAAAAAGAAAGAGCAGAGAGAAAGAAAAAGACGACGCCTAGCGAAGCGAGAAACGGACAGGCAACGCAGCAAATCTTAGCCTGCCAAGCAATGAAACGAAACGGAACGCTGACCTCAAACGAAAAACACACCACCAAAACACAAGACAGCAGAAAAGAGTAGCGATCCACCACACAACAAACATCAACAACCGCAGTCGGAGCACGACAGCAACCACACGACGAGCCACACACCACAACCCAGACCGACCACAGCACACAGCGACACATCAACGCACCACAAGCGACCCGACACACCAAACATCGCGAGCCGAAATGACCCGCGCGGCAGAAACCAGGCCAGACATCACAGTGTATACAATAAGCGACGTACTCGGACAGAGAGAGCGGCAAGAACGCAGAGTCAGACAACCGAACACGACGGCAAAGACACCAACAGCGACGACCAAGACCACACACAACCAACACTAGCACATACGACCAGGTAAGATCCGCAAGGAGCATCAGCGCACACAACACAAGCATCAGTACGACCCAGCCGACGCGCGGACAAACAGGCGCCACGCCACACACACGGCCACCAAGACAACAACGCGGGCACCGCGCGAACACAGCACCCAAAGCAGAGACAACACGAACAATACACACAGCCACACAGAGACGACACAGACACCCAAACAACAAAACAGGTAAAAGAAGCAAGAAACGAAGACACAGAAGCAAAGACCCCACACGGAGCCAACACAACACACACAAACAGACACACAAATGCCAGAACGAAGAGAAAAACCCACACGACAACACAACGAACGCATCCACAAAGAGAAAAGCAAAGATAAACAGAGAAGGCCCAAGCAAGAGAAAGGAAGAAAGCGCGAGAGGGGCATTGGACGGCAAATCGCAGACGTCAACGAAGGGATTCGCTAACTGCGTGCTCCCGAACATGCGCACTAGCCGCCAGATAGATAAAACGATCGGCACGCTCTGAATACACGACAGCGGAGCTCGTTCTCGATATCTATTCCGCGGTATTGTCAAGGCCGCTAGTCGTGTCAATCCCTTCGACGAGCGTAACCCTGCGACCTAGACATAACTGGTAACACCTTAGCACGAAGACGAACAGAGCGAGAGCAAGAAAGCAGTAGAAGATCAGAAGACAAAAGCAATATCGCCGCCAACCGCCTGCGAACCAGGAGACAAAGGCACCACAATAACACAGCAGAGAAGCCAACACGGAAGACGGCAGACGAACAAAAGACGCAGCCCTAAGACCTCACACCAATAGAACCGAGCCAACAGTCTATATGCGCATTAAAGCCGCCACAGGCAGGCCGACATCGACAGAAGACAGAGAGAAAAAAACACACCACGCCGAGTCGACGCCGAGGACGCAACGAGCACGCGACAACGCACGAGCGCCGAGCCTTACCGAGAGCGACATCCACCAACGACGCGCCGACCCGGCGCGCGATGCCAAGCTGGTGGCGCGAAATGGCGCCGCTGGTCCACGGGGCAGCGCGCGCGAAAGTATAGTGAGAATGGACTAGCTCACCGAAGAAAACCCACCCCCGGGACAGACGAGAGCGAAGAACGGCGGCCTACCCGGAACCCACAAACAGAAAGCAGCAGCCGCGTGGGCAGCCCGCCCGCAGGCGGACAGATCGACGCACCCACAACACAACGTCAGCACGAGCAAGGCCAACCAGCCACGACCGTAGCAAGCACCAGCGTACAAAACACGCGCAGAACCCTTAGACTCAACGACGCAATAAGGACGGAGCACAGCGAGAGACCAGCGCACCCAGCAGGAACGCGAGCAAACACACACAAGGTCTCACAGCCAGAAGCACGAAGAGAAGCGTCGAGCGCCCGAGACAAGACAGACACATCCCAACTCACGGCCAACGAACGAAAACAAAAGCCCAGCACGCCACGAAAGACGACCGCAGTCACGGAAGGCACGTCACGCACCCCCACGCCCGCCAACCGGGTAAAACAGCGCCAAGAAGAACGTCCCGGATACTCAGCCGCAACCAACGACGGCAAGAGGGCGAGCATCACCAGCGTCGAGACGAACAAACCCTCGCGCACGCGACAGATGCAGAACGCAGTCGGTAGGCACCAACTGCAACCACACGGGGCTAGACCAGCGCCAACGACACAAGAGCGCCACCATACCGAGAATCAACACACCGCGGCAGCGGGATGACAGACACGACACAAACAGCCAACAACGCGCGACGGACAGGCACCCAAAAAGAACCACGTAAGCGGAACACCAGTCCAACACAAACGAGCGGGAGACGCAGCAGCCCGAAGTACTACCGCGAGAGCAACAACGGCAAGAAGAAGCCTACCAAAGAGAAGAAGAGAGAAAGGAGATAAGAAACAATGCAGAACAGAAAGAATAGCGAAAAGCTAACCGGCAGACAAAAGATGGATAAAAGAATCGACGAAATAAAGAGAGAATAATTAGGACAACGCTCGGTATACACGGAGATAAGCTCCGCGTATAAGTGGGATGGAGAAGATATCAAAAAGCCACAACAGTAGCGCAAAAGGCTCGGGACGGAAATCAACGTAACGAAGAAAAGAGTGAATAGAGAAGTAAAGAGCAAAGAAGCAAAAAGCGCAAGAAAGAGAAGAGAAAAATATAAAGACAGACACGAAACAAGCAAAAGAACAAAACAGAAGAATACACGTAGAACGGCATTCAGATACATAGATGACCGCCAGACTATATTGCGATGGATCTACCGACAGTGTAATCAGCTGGTAACACATTAAATCACAGCCGTCCCCACCAACACTCGATAAGACAAGCAATCTAACGAGGCAAAAAGACAGTAGTGAAAGCGAAGTAAAAGGAAGATAGCAGAGAAAGAGAAGACATGAAGACAAGATAGATAGAAGCAAAGCACCGGAAGAGCGATGAGAGAGCAGAGAGAGAAGAGAGAGAGAGAGAGAGACGGCGGATGATGACTTATTAGGAAATACCGAAACATAATTATTTAAATAATAAAAGCCTTTTCAACTATTTAATTAAATAAATGAAAGGAATAAGGAATGCAATACAGGAGTTATTTATTCCTCGGAAGAGAAGAGAGAAAGATTAAGAAGGTAAATAAGAGTTGACATTTTTCGAAGAAACAAGAGGAGGGAAAGATGGCGGTAAAAAAAAGTTTTGACATTTTCGGAAGAAACAAGAGGAGGGAAAGATGAAGGTAAAAAAGAGTTGACATTTTCGGAAGAAACAAGAGGAAGGAAAGATGAATTTAAAAAAAGAGTTGACATTTTCGGAAGAAACAAGAAAAGGGAAAGATGAAGGTAAAAAAGCGTTAACATTTTCGGAAGAAACAAGAGGAGTGAAAGATGAAGGAAAAAAAGAGTTGACATTTTCGGAAGAAACAAGAGGAGGAAAAGATGAAGGTAAAAAAGAGGAAGAAAAAGAAGAAGAAAAAGAAGAAGGAGGAGGAGAAGAAGAAGAAGAAGAAGAAGAAGAAGAAGAAGAAGAAGAAGAAGAAGAAGAAGAAGAAGAAGAAGAAGAATCAAATTATATATTTCCGATATATACCTTTCTCAAAATTTATGTACCAAATCGAATAAGACAACACAGGAGAGATAAATCACCACAATTAAGCCACCCCAATTATATTCCGATTTTTGTTTTAAAATTTTATATTATTGGAATAAATTTCGTATATATTTTAGATTTTGTTGTTTTTAAATAAATGGTAAAAAATGAAAGTGGTTTTATATTTCCTTCTTTCTTTCTTCCCTTTAATATTATATTCATATTTCGATGCAATTTACGCACACATTCTTAAATCTAAAAAATTAAAAATGAGTTACATATTTTCGCTTAAAAAGCATCGCATATGTAAGAACATGGTAATAAAGTATACCGCGGATACCAATTTTGGTAGTTTGTCCATCTGAACACATTGCACTTTAGATTTATATCTTTTATTCCAGACCATAGTTCATCTACTATATATTACCACAGGTAACAATACACCCTCATGTAGCACACTGGCGCACTCAAGACTTAGTCCCTTTACATCCACCAGGGATTTAATTGCACCAACCACATCTCTGCTGCATCATCGGTTCCCTTTTCATTCAACATATATCCTAAATATTTAAACTCAGACACTTGTTCCAGTTGTTCAACATCCAACATAGCTTCACACCAAGGATTGTCCTCACTCACAACCATAACCTTACTCTTATCTAGGTTTACTTTCAAACCCTTAGTTTTACACACCCGGCCAAATCCCTCTACCAATCCTCTCAAATTATCAGAATAGCTAAACAAAACCAAATCATCCGCATATAACAGATAAGGCACCCTCCACTCTCTTTCATTCTCCATCATTCTAACACTTTCCCTTGCCACAACCACCTCTAGTTCTTTCATAACCCCATTCATATACAAACTGAATAACCATGGAGACATATCATATCCCTATGTCACTCAGCTACTAGTATTAAACCAATAACTTTCAAATACATTTATTATTACACACCATCACCATCGTCATCCATACATTTGACTCCATTTAGAAACCTACCACCAACACCTTATATCACTAACAGCTACCATAGAGCTTTTCTTATTAATCCTATCATACGCCTGTTGCAAATCCATAAAACCTAAATACAATTTATTTTTCTTTTCTCTCATTCCTCAATCATTTGCTTCAATGTAAAGATTTGATCCACACATCCTCTACTACTTCTAAACGCACGTTGTTCGTCTCCAATCATTTCTTCAATCACTTGATGCTCTCTTTCTACAGAAACACCAGCAAATATATATTCCCTACAGCAATCAATAAACTAATTCCCTTATATTTCCTGCAATTATCCTTATCCCCCTTACCCTTATATAAGGGTATTATTATTGCTCTCCTCCAATCAATCGGAACTATACCCTGCACAAACGTTTTGTTACACAACTTCCAAATCTACTAAATCACCATCTCGCTTCAACTTTTTCACTTTACCCATTACCTCCGCCTTTCTAATGGCCTCATCCCCAAAATACCTATTCCTTCTTGCAATAACAAACCCACACACACATTCACTATCACCTCATCATAACTGCCAATGTTATGCAGATTTTCGAAGTGTTCTCTCCACATTCTCCATACATCCTTTCCTTAGTTACGAAAACACAATCACTATTCATTATTCTAAGAAGATTCTCCTTATTCTCATTCTTAGCCTTTCGTGCTTCCTTCTAAAAGAGCTTCCGATTCCTTTGCAATCCCAATTCATCCTCCTTCCAAACTGTTCATCTACCTCTCTTTTCCGAATACTTATGCAACTAATAGTATTCCTCTTTTCTTCCTTATAGGTCACCCAACACAATTAATCTAAAGCTTCTACTCATTCCATCCGAAACATTTCTCATATTATTCCAGAAAATCGAACTCTCTCCGACATTACCCTCAAATGATCTTGATCTTTTAAAATTGAATTCTAACCATTAGATTTCTAGTAATCACACAAACAAAATCCACCATATCTCTGTACCACAGGTCATTCATCAGAATTGCAACTCCTTTTCGTCCCCCTCTCATTCCTTTCCACATCAGCACCAACATATTTCACACCACACTACTCAATTTCACCGTTTAATTTCATCTTTGTTTCAGTTACAGCAAACAAATCAAATTTACCCTTTCTAAATACATCCATCACCTCTCTCTTCTTACCATCATCATTTATGCCTCTGATATTCAATGTACCCATGCGATTCATATATTTACTCCGAAAGAGAGAAGGAAGGTTACGGAATTCACGACCTTCTCCGAGGCATGCATTAGCATTCCTGGAAGAAAATAAGTGGTAGTGGGCAGCCAATCCAACTACCACTGTCCCTTTAGTCACCTTCTACGAACACGCAGAACACACACACACACACACACACACACACACACACACACACACACACACACACACACACACACATATTATATATTATATATAATTATATATATATATATATATATATATATATAAATTAATATAATAAATATATTATATATTAATTATATTTTAATTTTAAATTTAATAATAATATATATTACATATATATATTATATATATATATATATATATATATAATATATATATAATATATATATTATATCATAGTGAGAGGATATATATAATATATATATATATATAACTTATACTATATCCAGAGGTTGGCACCCCGCTCATTTAGGGTTAGTCCGCTAGCGCCACCTCCCGTACCTTCCGCACCTCCGAAAACGTAGTCGCTAGAGCGCTTCCTCGCACCTATTCAAGACCCATCAAACGCTCCACCCATCGCAAGTCCGCACGTACGATTGTTCCAGCACGTATCCCACAAGAGCGTCCGCACGTCCGGCACATCCGCACGTCCGTCACGTCTTCCGCTAATTAAACTGTGCGACTTCACAAAAGATTTTAATATTAAAATACTAAAAAATAGCATATATCCTTACAAAAAATTTTATTTATATTATATGAAAAATTGAATAGATATGAATAATTTAACAATATCTCAAGATTTTCCTCTTCCTCCTCATTGTCTTCTTCAAAGGACAAGAGATCCAATATTACCTTTCAAAAAGATTAGATGCTCAAAATTAAAAGCATAAGGCTGACCTCTTTGCCCTCAAAATATCCCACCAATACTAAATATTCGCTCTACAGAAGCAGCAGAACTAGGGAGAAGTGTATTATATTTTTATGAACAAGTCAACAAATTTCTGCAGCTATTGCTGAAAAGGGAAAAGATTGTTTCCTTGGTGAGAGGAATGCGTTGGTGTTAGTTCAGCTTCCAGCAGTTTCCACTGCTAATTTTAAAGGTCACTCACCAAATCATTACTGCCTCCTTCTTGAAATTTTTTGACCACCCTGTCCACCCATAAGAAGCTATTTCGTCAAGATTTTAGTAGGAATTCAGATGAAGCCTCGGTGCCTGCAGGATGTCGATTGCTAGTGCTACGTTCATTCAGCCGGTATAAGCGTATATATATATATTATATATATATATATATAATATATATATATATATATATATATATATACTATATTATAATTATATATAAGTATAATATATGATTATATATATATAGTATTATATATATATTATATATATAATATATATATATATATAATATATTTAAACTATATATATATATATATATATATATATATAATAATAAGTATATATTATATATAGTATATATATATATAATATAAATATATAGTATATATATATATATATATATATATAATATATAAGATATAAGACATTATATATATATTGTATATATAATATATATATATATATATATATATAATATATATATAATATAATATATATATATAATATATATATTATATATCACTATATATATATATAATATATATATGCTATATATATTATATTAAATATATATATGCTATATATATATAATATATATATATATAATATATTATTATATAATATATATATATATTATATATATATATATATATTATATATATATATATCCTAGTATATTATAGTATATGTATAGATATATATATATTTATAAGTATATCACATATATATATATATATAATATATATATAATATATAATAATATATATTATATATATTATATATATATATATATATATATATATATATATTATATATATATATATATATATATATATATATATATACGTATATATATATGTATATAATTATATAAGTATATATTATACTATATATATATATATAATATTATATATATTATATATATATATCATATATATGAATATAATATATATATATAATATACCGTATATATTATATATATGTGATATATTATATATATATATAATATAATACATATATATATATAATGATATATATATATACTATTATACGTATATATATATATATATATAAATATATATATATTATATTATATATAACTATATATATAATATATATATATAAAGAATATTATATATTTAATATAATATATATATAATAGTATACCTATATATATATATATTATAGTATATATATATATAAGATATATTATAGATATATATATAAATATATATAAGATATATATAGTATATATATATATAATATATTAGTATTTTATATATATATATAATTAATATTATTATATATAAGTATATATAAAGTATATATTATTATATATATATATTTATATATAGATATATAATACTATATATTATATATATACATATATATGTTTTGGCCGTCCTTTTACACACGAATGTTTGATTAATATTTGCCTAGTTATATAGTAATAATATAATTAATTGAAGTTATAGATGAGGGTAATAGCCATTCAGTCTATAAAATCAATTTAACTGTTATTTATTATATACAGTATGGTACATTAAAGAGGTTGAGATTGGTTTTTGAAGTTTAATTATTAAAAAACAAATCAAGCGTCTTAGACTAAAAGGAATATCAGTTATAAATTTAAAATAAAAATTATATTTCTTTATTCTAACCAATAAGAATTCTTAATAAGTAAACTATACTTTCAGTTTTCAAAAATGTGCGGAACAAAAGAGCGGAAACTTTTTTTGATCCGCACGTGCAAGTCCGCTAATTTCCTGACGTCTCCGCACCTCCGCTAGTCCGCACCTATTCTGGTAGTCCGCTCGGAGCGGACTAGCGGACTAAAGAGCGGAAGTTCCCACCTCTGATATATATATATATATATATATATATATATATATATATATATATATATATATATATATATAACGAATTGAAATATTTAAAAATTTTATAACGTTTCATATTATTTGTAAAAATTAAAAATTTCCTTTTATTTACTTTTATTCCATTTAGTTTTCAAAAATATTAAAAAATTTCAATTTTCCATTTATTATTTTTTTGGAAATCACTAACTAAAAAATTTTTTTTATGGGATTTTTTGTTTAATGTATGTAAATTATTTTATACCATATGTTACATCAACTATCGCTACTATTGCTACTATCACTATTAATGAAGGTAATTTTAATATATTGGGTAATTGTTACCCAGAGGGTTGTCACCCCCGATTTTTATGAAAATCACAGGAAATACTCTAAAAAAATAATAATAAAGAATAGTGAAAACGAAAATCGTCGCTGTCCTTAGGAAAAAAAGTTACAGCCTCTCAAAGTTGTAAAAAACCCCATAGGATTTGTTATAAAAAAAAAAAAAAAAAAAATTTTTTTTTTGAAAATCACTGGATATACTCTAAAAAATAATAATGAAGAATAGTGAAAGCGAAAATCGGCAGTCTCTTTAGGAAAAAAAGTTACAGCCTCTGAAAGTTAAAAATTTTCCCATAGACTTTCTTATAATAAAAATTAGTGGGCCTCGT
>JABUQX010036056.1:0-2500 GCA_015478945.1 Trachelipus rathkii | reverse complement strand
ATTTCTAAAAAAATTGAATATATATATATTATATATATATATATATATATAATATATAATATAATATAGTATATATATATATTATAGTATAATATAAATATATATATATATATTATATATATATATATATATATATATAATATATATAATTATATATATATATATATACCTAATATATAGATATAATATATTATATATATATATATATATATATATATATATATATATATTTATATATAATATATTTATAATATAATATACTATATATATATATAGATATAGTATATATATTATATATATATACTGTATAGGTATATATATATTATATATATATATTATATATAATATATATATAGGTAGTATAATATATAGTGTTGTATAATATAATAAGTGAGGGGAAAAACCTTGTATGAAGGAGACTAAGTGTTTATATAAGAGGTGATTTTATTAATGAGAAATGGTATGGAAGTATAAGGTTAGGAGAGACGTGTAAGGTAGGGTAACGGGATATGGGGGTAGGTGGAGGGGGAGTGGTAACTATAATATATAATATAACTATATATATAATATATACTTATATTATAATATATATATTATATATAATATATATATACTATATATATATATATATATATATATATATATATATAATATTATAATATATATATATATATAATTAGGCGGGCTCGTACTTGGTGTGAGAAACTGAATTGATAAAATTGAGGACATTGAACGTATTAGAGAGTTGTTTGTGGTTTGAAGAAAGGGGTAACCACGAGAGAAATAAATGGAATATTGTATGTTGAGTATGGTTTGTTGGTCATGTAGGAGCAAGGTGAGTGACATGATAGTCGGTTGGTTAAGCGGATTGAGATAGCTGTGGTTGAGTGTGTTAGGGAACCTGTGACCGAGCTGGAGAACGAAGAAAGAAGTGGATTTGAGGTCAGTAAAGGGAATGTCATGCAGGTAGATAAAATGTGAGTTGCAGATACGAGAAGAGAGGTGCATAATAGGAGAGAATGGCGGGTTTTTTTATTTTGTGAGAAGGTATGGTTGTAGGGCCCACTGGGCCAGGAGATGAACCCTATACTTGACGATTTACCATAGTGAGGATCCGTTGCGGGTCGCGGTCCGTTGAAGCTCTAGGGTGATTTTTCTGACTGCGATGAGTTCTTACTAATTAATGGTTCAGAGAGGGGCAGGTAAGGCTGGGCTTTCTTTTCGACTTGTCATATTCTTCTCCTACTTTCTTTTCCGAGACATGTACGCACCTTACCCCAAAAGTCTTGGGGATAATAAGAAGATGAATCGTAAGAAGAAGAATAAAAGATATTATATATTATATATATATATAATATATATAGTATATATAATAATATATATATATATAATATATATTATTATATTATATATATAATTTATATATATACTATATAATATATATATATATATATAGTATACTATATATATATATAATAATATAAATTAATTATATATATATTATATATATATATAATTATAGTATTATTATATATATATATTATATATATATATATATATATATAATATAATATATTATATATATATATATATATTATAATATATATTATATATATATATATATATATATATATATAACAGCACCCCCATGCACAAGAACCACGAGCCGCCACTGTTTTTCCCTTAATTTTTCACTCTTAATTCTACCTACTTCCTTTCTTATCACCTCCTCTCCATCCAAGCCTCACTAGCCTTAATTTTGCATAAAATAACATAATGATCCGATAATCCCATTCCATACTCCATCACTGATTTAACATCCAGCTCATACTTCCACATCTCCTTCTTCATCAACACAAAATCAATCTTACTTTTCACTTCCATACCATCTTTACCTACACTAACTATAATATACTTATGAATATTCTTGTGCTTAAAGGAAGTATTACCTACACATATACCTCTCTCCTCAAAGAAATCGATTAACTTATTACCATTCTCGTTTTCTATCGACACCCCAAAGCCACCTGTAATATAATCCTTTTTTTGATCAATTATTAAACCATTTAGGTCACCCAACACAATTAATCTAAAGCTTTTATTCACCCTATCCAAAATATCTTTTAGGTTATTCAAAAAAATCACACTCATTTCGATATTACCCTCAGATGAGCCATATGTCACAGCCACACATACCTTGACCTTTTCAAACCTAAATTTGACGATTAGATTTCTAATACTCGACACAAAACCATAAATCCACCATAGCTCTGTACCACAAGGTCACTCTTCAGAATTGCAACTCCTTCTTTCTCAATCTCATTCCTTTCCACACCAGCACAAGCACATTTCACACCATACCGCTTAATTTCATTGTTTCCTTTCATCTATGTTTTAGTCGCAGCGATCAAATCAAATTTGCCCTTTCTTAATACATCCATCACCTCTCTCTTCTTCACATCATCATTTATTCCTCTTCTTACATTTCTCATTAAGGAGC
>JABUQX010036055.1:0-20000 GCA_015478945.1 Trachelipus rathkii | reverse complement strand
CTCCAGTGATCCTCAAAACTTATGCCTCTGAGCTTGTACCTTACCTTAGTAAACTGTTTCCTCACTGCCAATTCACTTTAAATTTTCACTCCTGCTGAAAGAGTGCATTCATCCAGCATGTGCTGAAGAAGCAGGACCCCAGTCAATAATTCAACTATCGTCTTGTCCCTTTAACAACTGCTTTTCCTAAAATTTTCGAATATGTTCTTAAAACAAGAAGATTTAAAAACCTCTTAAATCTTCTAACCTTATCACTATATGGTTTCTGTAAGGATCGGTCAACTGGTGATCTTTCCTTTTTCACCTACTCTTGGTCCTCTGCTCTTCCGCATTTCGGTGAATCATTTTTTTGTGACGCTAGACATGTAGATTGTTCCGTTCAGTAGTTCAAAGACTGCTATTATAGATAGCCACCATTTATGCTATAAATCTATCCATAGTGGTGTTCTTTAGAATTCTGTTCTACTCTAGTTTTTTTTTCTACTTTACATCAATGATACTCTGTCTCCTCTCCACTCTTGGGTTGATAACTCCACAACTTATCATTACTCCTCCCAACTTGAAACACGACCCTTTCAACCGCAAATAAATGGTGCTAGGGGGATTGCCTTGAAGCAAAAGACCTCTGATCTTTCTCGTACTAATGGTTGTGTTAAGGAAAACAGGATTGTTTTCAATGCCTCAATAACTCAGCTTCTTAATATATCCACTTGACATATTCTTCCACACAACTATAATATCTTTTTGAAAACATAACTCTAACCTTCTCCTGTTCTTAATGTCTTTGATATTTTCTTTTCTCGTGATCTTTCTTAGAATAATCACTTTATTCTCTTTCTAACAAGTGTCTAGGAAATTGGGTGTTTCAAGGATCCTTCGGAACTTCTTCTCACCACCCGAGTTGATAGCCCTGCATAAGGGTGTTATTCGTCCTTGTATAGAGAAAGAATCACATATTTAAGGTGGTCCACACATATTTCTCTCCTTGACAAAGTGTGGTCTAGGGCTTATCGAATCCTTAACTCTCCTACTCTCACTAATTTTCTCCAATCTTTCTAGCAGTCGAACTATTCCAACACTTTCCTTATTCTATTGTTATTACAATTTAGCGAATTATAGTTGTTTATATGAATTTTCCATCCATGTTCCTCCTTCATTGAGGTGAGTTCCTGCAACTCGAATTTCAGACAGCCTCATCCATTCTCTGTCCAACTCTCTAACTCAGACTTAACTGCTATGCTCAATCTTACATGTACTTCACAGCTAAAGTCTGGAACACACTCCATTTATTTATTTTTTTCAACTACCTTTGATTTACGAAATTTCAAGCCCTGGCTATCGGAGCATGCCAGGCTTTATTTTGACCCTGGTCACCAATTTTTCAAAAACCGATAGAATTTGGTAAGCCTCTGGCCTTTACCCACTGGAGGATATATATATATATATATATATATATATATATATATATATATATATATATATATATATATATATATATATATATATATATATATATATGCTTCTATATATATATATATATATCTTAAGGGCGTGTTAGGTGTGAGAAAAGTTGAGAAGAATTAAAAAAGGAGGAAAGAACGTGTTAGAGAGTTGTTGTGGTGTGAAGAAAGGAGTAAATGAAAGAATAAATAAAGTATGTTGAAGAGATGGTTTGGTCATGTGGAAAGGATGAATGATAGTCGGTTGGTTAAGCAGATATATAATGGTGAGTGTGATGGGAATCGACCGGTTTGGGAGACCGAAGGAAAAGTGGATTGAGTCAGTAAAGGAATGTCTGGAGGACAGAAATGTGAGTTTGGCAGGGGCGAAGAAAGGTGCATAATAGGAGTGAAGGGAGGGAGTTTGTGAGGGAGTATAGTTGTGGCCCGCTTGGGTCAAAAGATGAACCCTACACTGACGATATGCCATAGTAGGGTCCGTCGCGGTCCCGTGAAGCTCTATGGTAGGTTTTCTGACTGCGACGAGTTCTCACTAATAGGTATAGAGGGTGCGGTAAGGCTGGGGTTTCTTTTCGACTTGTGTCATATTCTTCTACTACTTTTCTGTTTCCGATGCATTGCACGCACCTTACCCCCCAGTTTTGGGGAAAAGGGTAGATTATATATATATATATATATATATATATATATATATATATATATATATATATATATATATATATATATATATATATATATATATATATATATATATATATATAAGATTATTATAGTGATTTCTTACACAGATATTATTACTTCTCTCTCCAAAATAATTAGTTACTAGACATACTAGATCGTCTCCCCTCTGTGAGTCTTAAAATTTGTGTTTCGTGTTTGCCTATCATCGTTAATCTTTCTTTCCTGCTGCAAGAGTTCGCGCATTTATATCATACCGAAGAAGAGAGACACATCACAGCCATATAACTATCATCTTTTTGCTTAAACTATAGCACGTCCAAATTTTTCAAATATGTCCGTAGCAGGAAAATTGGGAGACCTGTCCGATTTTCAGAATGATTTCAGTAAGCAACGCTCTATTAATGACATTCTTTCCTTTCAATCTGATCTTTGGGCATCTGCTCCTCGGCACTTCAGAGAATATTTTCCTTTAGCACTGAGCATATTAAAAGCCTTTGATAGAGCCTGACACAAAGCTTTGATTTTTAAACTTCTCTCTTTCGGTATCTCTGATTTCCTCTCAGGACGTTCTATAGCATCCGTTATAGACAGCCATCATTCATCTTTTGAATCTATTGACAGTGTTATTCCATAATTAAGGTTCTCTCCCATTCCCAACTCTTTTTTTACTTTTTAAATGACATTTTCTCTATTACTCATCATTTATCCACTCCTATGCTAGCGACTCCACCGTTCATTACTCCATTTATTCTGAAAGACGCCCCACACAAAAGCTGTTGATTTGTGCTAGTGGGTGTTCTCATAACATCTAACCTCTGATCTTTCTCAAATTAATAAATGGAGCATTAAAAATGTGGTTGTTATAAATGCTTCAGCTTGAAACTGTTAGATTCAGTATCTATGGGGTCGGAAACATGTAAAATGACACCAATTATGTATATTAAACGCATGTATTCTACCTCCGTACCACACCGTACCGGCTCAGGATCCGGCACCTGTGCAGTGATCCGTATCATGTGACTTCTCAAACTCTGACTTTTTCTTATTTCTGCTTCATCCTTCCTCCGGCTTCTTCTTTTATACATCCCTTCCATTTCTTCTTTTTTTTCTTTAGAAGCCTCTCCCGAGGTGGACTTTCTGACACCCTTAATAGTTCCGTAATCCTAAAAATTGGAATATATGGGTCCAACAACATGTAAAGACATCTTACTCGGACTGTTATATGGATATTTCAAAATTTCAACTCTGGTAACGGTAACGGTTTCGGTATATACCTTCAACGTCTCTACCTTGTTCTTATTCCTTCTTCATACATTCTCTATCTTCTTTTCTCATGTTTCTGATAGGGAACTTCTCCTTTAGACAAGATTAATATTCTAAAGATAATTGTGAAGCGGAGTACTGAGTGGTGCACTTGCGTTAATTTGAAAGACATTACTTTAATCATAACTTACCGTCTTTAAATTAACATATAAATGATCCAATCTATTTTTCATAGCATTACCCAAAGTTACCAACCTATATTTCCTTGACTTATAGAAAATAATGTAGATTGGATAACACCATTTAAATTAAGCAAGCTTACGTTCTAATAGTCTTCCATTTATTTAAACTACCGGAGTATAAACAAGCATGTTAACAAGCTGACTTATATGCATCTTAATAGTTGAAGTACTGTCCTTTAACTTTTAGTATTAATTAAATTTGCCACCACGTAAGCTCAGTAACATTTTACCCTAAGAGGCGACTCCGATTCTTCGTAAAAAACAATTAAAACCATCCACTCGTTTTAATGGGTCTTACATCCATTGCGCTCAAAAGTTTGTCCGAAAAAAAAAAATGCACACTTGGGATTTTCAAGTATCTAGTTCTTCCAATGTCATTTCATAGAACTTCTTAACTGATATTTTTGAAACTATGTGTCCGATCTTCCACTTTTGAATATTCCATAATTTTATTTTTAATAAATGATAGAAAGGCAAAAATTCATCCAAGTACATATTATTATCAATTCCGATGTTGACAGGAGTTCTCTTCGTTGATTATAAGAGCAGTGGTTTTCCCAAACTGCGGTGCGTCTCGTAATTTACCAGGACAACTGCAGCTGCGGCAACAAGTGTGAGAAAAAAAATTCTTTAAATTTATTTTTTTAAGTACCACGATAGTTTTATTGCTAGCTGACAAATTTTGTTCGGGAAAATTTATATTAAAAAAATTTGTTGATAGGAAAATCTGTACTAGTGACTGACTTTAAAATTAATCATGTTACTAAAAATTCAAGGAATAATTAAACACTCAAAACATCTTCCACATTATATCTCCAAGGAAACAGCTGATGCTGAAATATAAAGGAAGATTCAATTAAAGATAGTTTATCTTTCAATAGCTGCTTGTTAATAACAGTGCTTGTTGTCTCAAATTTGGTGGTATGGATTGCAAAAAGAATATTTCCTTACATTTGCACATAACTGGCAGTTAATTTTCTTTCCTCTCCCATTTGGGTTTATATTTCTAACATCAATTCATGCGAGGCAAACATATTCATGATGAAACATTCCCTTATATAGAAAAAAACAAAAATAAAGGAAAACTACAATTTAACCATGAAATCCAGAGGCTAAGGAATTGCTGTCTCTCAGGCACTACCACCAAGAATTTCTAAATTAAATTAAGAATTTTTCTGAAACACGATCTTTTCCTCATTAAATTATTTTAACATACTATCCCGGTTTATAATATCATAATATATATATCATAATTACCATAATTTATTTTAAACTTATACTTATTTCCTTATCATAATATATATATATATTGTGTAATTTTACATATATTGTATTATATATTATTATATAATTATACATATATTATAATATATACAACTAAATATTACTATATAAAACGTAATATATATATATAATTATATATATAACTATAATTATATATAATATATATAAAATATATTATATATAATAACTTAATTTATATACTACTATGATAATTATTATGCTCTAATCATAAAATTCAGTTTAGTTTTTATAGTTTCTTAATGATCTTTGGGGGGCGCCACCACTAAAAAATTTAATTATGGAAACCACTGTTATTGCTAGAGTATGTTTAGTACTAGGATGGCACTTCTGCTTCTGGTTACAGACTACTAAAGTTTCATGAAAGGAAATCTATTCATTCAATTTTTACCCGAAAGTGGTTATTTCTTCCAACAGCTAGACATTTAGGAGAAGTGTGTCATTTCCGAAAGCTTGTACCTTTCTACAACCTTACTGCACATTCCTCAAGTAGAGTCTCTAAACATTGGTGACAGTCGGCTGTTAGCCTGTTTCACAGTGATCGTTTTAAAATATGTCTGAATATCGTTATCGCTTACATGCCCATATTCATCCTTTCAGCTTTCGCCCTTTCTTTCTTTTCTGGGCTTTCATTTATCTGCGCGTTTTTGCGTTTCCTCCTTGTTCCAACTGTGTTCACCTTCTTTACCGACATTCACGAATGCTTCTTGCCAGTTATTATAATCCATTTTTCTTCGAACAGAGACCTATAAAGTTTGAAGCTCTGTATTCGACGAACCATAATCCAACCATACATGACAAGAATTTTTTTAAAAGTTAAAACTGTAAGCATTACAGCCGTTTCCGTTCCGGAACGTATCTGATTCAAGAACGCTTTCCGGAAACGTTTTTATTTCCGCATTAACTCTTTCGGAATGCTATATCTCCAAGACCAAGCTGCAAAGAACAGTTTCGATTAAAAATTTCCTTACATATAATCTACTATATACTATTATAAATTATACTATAATATTACTATATATATATATACACTTATATATCATTATATATATATAGATACATATATAATCTAGTATTATTTATAATAGCCATTTATGACCACCAACTACTATAGTTTTAATTACTTTAATATAGTTTGATACTATTATTAATGGTTTTGAGTGGGGGTAATTTGTTTTTGATTTTTTGTTAAGTAAAAAAATCCAATGTGTTGATTTTTTATACTGAGTTTCTATTGATTTTTTTATTTTTAATTTTATTCTTTTTATGTTCAGATTCGGTCTTGACGACCGCCGATATACATTATTCATAGGTATTATATATCTTTGGTTACTATAATATATATCTATATATGATATATATATTATTATATATATTATATATTATATAGTAGATATATAGATTATACTATATATATTATAGTAACTATCTGTAATATATATATATATATAAATATATATATACTTTATATATATAATATATATATAAAGAGACAGTAAAGAGACGCAGAATTCAAAATTTCTAGTAAGAAGGACAAATCACAAAGCAAAATAAACCCATATAAAAAATTAAAAATTAAGAGAAATTTCTTTATATAATAATAATGAAGTTGACATTAATAAGTAATTATAATTAAGAGCCACATGGGGCCTAACCGAGGATGTCCCAGTTTTCAACCATCAAAATGTAAAGATCGTTATTTTGAATTTTGGTCCTTTTTGGGACTGATACAGTCAAACCAATAAAAATTAAAATTAAAGAAGCGTCAAAACTAGTTTCTAGAATGTCACAGTTAACCCTTAATAAATAATAAATGTAAGAATAAATTACTGAAGAAGGCAGCTATAGGTCCTATTCTAGACTGCCCAGTTTTTCAACCCATAATAATTTAAAATTAAAAATATATTAATATCAGACACAAAGCCACCTGATTACCCTAAATTTTCTGTCCCAGTTAAACTCATATAAATAAGAATAATAACTAGGAAGCCGCTATGACCGCTTTTTAAAGACTGGTCCTCAGTTCAATACCAAGTTAACAAATATCACTTAACATAATTGGATAAGAGCCGCATTTGGCCCCCCTAACTATAGAACTGTCCCAGTCATCAACCATAAAAAACAATAGATAAGAATAATTTTAATATAATTTAATGTATTAATGAAATTCTGCACAAGAAAGACGTTAAGAAGCCACATGGGCAGGCATACACTTCAGGGACAAACAACTCAAACAAACAAAAATAATAAACAAGAATAGTATTTAATCAGACAAAAGGGCGCCGATGGGGGGGCCCTATCCAGGGACTGTCCTAGATCATACCCGATTAACAATTAATAATTAAGAAACTTTAATAAATTATTTTCTTTATTTTCTTAATTATTAATATTATTATGGGCTTGGACTGGGGACATGTCTAGATGGCCCATGAGGATTATCTGAACTATATATTCTTATTTATTAATTATATGGATTGATGGGGGACATTCTAAAGTGCAATAATTTTCTTACTTTAATTTGATTTACTTCTTAATTATTAATTTATTATTGGTTGGCACAATTGGGGACTAAGTTTCTAGGTAGGGGCCCCACTTGGCTTCTTAAAGTTATAGAAATCAAACAGCCTATTCCATTAATTAGAATTGTATTACTATATCTAATACAATTATGGGCTTAATTCTTAACTTTTTCATGGGATATATGCTTACTGGACATTCTAAAGAGGGCCCCAATGCGAACACTTCTCACAATATTTTATACTTAATTCTAATAGATTTTCTTATAAGCTTAATAAGTATCTTCTTAAGAATGAAAGAGTAACGGTATATTTTAATTATATTTTATATTGTAAGTTGACTGGGGAACCATTCTAGATGGAAAAGAAAAATTCCTCCTCTTCCTTTAATTATTACTTTTTCTTTGTTTAACTTAATTTAAATTATTATTGGTTTTTGACTGGACAGTCTTAATGATACTTTTTCCTATTTTCTTAAGTATTATATTCTATTTATATTTATTATGGGTGACTGGAGAGAAATTAATTATTATATTTCTCCTGAGAACGGGGCCAATGCCAGCTTCTAATTATTAATTTTTTCATTGGTTGGGACTGGCGGGTGAATCAGTTTTTAAAAAAGGGAAACTATTGCGACCTTCTTATATTTATTCTTATGTTCTATTATATGATGTTGTACTGGGACATTTTAATTTAGAGGGAAGTCCAATTGCGTGTTTGCTTTGCGACGCCAGTCTTATCTCGCTCTCATCGCTCATTTTTCTTCTAATTATAACACATCCTTATATATATAATATTATATACTCCTCGTAATATATGCATATCATATATCCCAGAATATCATTTATATATTATTAATATATATAATATATTTTATATAAAATATATATAATAATTATATATTTAATTAAATATTATAAATCATTATATATATATTAATATGATATATAATAAATTATATATACAATATATAACCTATAATGGTAGGCATCCCGAAGCTAGTCTCAGGAAGTGTAACTAAGAATTAAAATAAAACTATAACACATACAACGAAAAATAAAAAATACTCATTTTATTAATTCAGGTAGACATATACCTTCAAAGCGGGGAATAATAATAAAAAAAAAAAATATATTAATAACGCTTTTTTACACAATTAAAATATGAATTTATAACAATGAAAAAAAAATTACAGGGTTTTTACAGAATTCGGAAAGTATGTTCCCTTACTTACCGACTAATGAAGCTATGCAGATAATGGTTGACCTAAATTGTTGAATTATTTTTTTTTTAAAACTAGAGGAAATACCCACGGCGTTTCTGAAATAACGTATGGTAATAAACAAAGGGAACGATTATAGGGGGACAGGTGAAAGTATCTTTGGGTTTTCTCCTAGACCTATACCGGGGGACTAAAATACGTGCCGGACTTATCGGTCCCCCCACCTATCTGTCCCTACTCCCTGTCTCTCGGCTGATCTCGAACCCCACAAATACTACTAACGAGTGAAAACACGATACCTATTAAAGAAAATAAAGAAAAATAATATAACCATAACAGTCTTAAGAGTCTTTTTGAATATTAGCTCAAAGGTTGCTTCTTCTAAAGAACAAGAATAGTATCTTAATACTATTTACGATCTATCCTTGATAAGATGTTTATCAGTTATTTTAATATTACCTAGTTATACGTATAAGCCTGATAGTTCATTTAAACCATTAGTGTATAAATCCTATATATATTAATATATATATATATATATATAATATATATATGAATATATATTATATATATATATATATATATTTTATATTAAATATAATATTAATATAATTAATATATATAAGATAATAATATATATATAATATAACAATATATTATAATATAATATATATATATATATTATATCATATTTAATATATATATATGTAGATTAGTAAGTTATAATTATGTAGTCCAATAGCACTTTATAATAGGGTATATAATTGTGAGAGGCAAAACTCGAGCTCACCACTTTATGTGTAGTCTTTAGTCTCGAAGATTTGTTGCACGTTTTGCGTGTCAACAAAAATTTTGGGGGGGCATAAAAGGGTTCACCAACTTATACCTAAATGTATTATCTCTAATATATTGTAGATATTTATTGAGAAATTATAGTTATATTCAAAAAATAATTGAAAAAAGGAAATATTATATGTTTATATTTTATATAATGATGCGTAGAGATACAGTAAGGGACCCATTACTTATATACTAATTTTTCCTATGTATGTATGTATTTTCTCAATACTATTTATATGTTTACATATATATATCGTTACTAGTATAAAATTATACTCTATATAAATATAAGTGAATATATATAGTATTATTCATTTTCTAAAAAAATTATTTTATAAATTATATCCTTTATTATCAATATTATATATTTACTGAATAAAGAATGAGAAAATTAGACTTATAAGGTAAAATTGTATCGTATTCAATGTCATTGATATGTTCATATGGTGAAAAACCTTAAGATTGCTTTATGATATACTATGATAGGAATTATTAATTAAAAAATTGAGTATATTTTTATATAATTATATATATGATTATATATTACCATAATGGTGAAACAAGCACTCACTAGATCTACTTATGAAAATATATAAGTGATAAATGTGTTATGTAACGTACCAAAGATCGTTAATTAATTTAATAATTATAATATATGTATAGAAACTTTGTATATATATATATAATTGTAAACTTTGTCTATACTACGCAAGTTATACCTACCCAACATCCTTCTATTCACAATTTATATATATATATCTATGGAAGAAATAAAAGATCATTTGATCTCACTCTATGTCCCTATAATCGGATAAATTACTATAGTATTCAACTCGTTCAATATCTTAATTTTTAGGGGGATTCTGAGTATATAATACGTATAATATAGTATATGTACTCTACCCCCCCGGCTGATATATATATATAAAATAGGGCTTATTTCATTATACGGACATATATATATCAATAATGATCAATAATCATTAAAAAATATTTACTGTAATAATAATACATTCAATGAATATATATCATTTTTCAATATAAAAATTCATTAAATTTATAATTAATATTAATACCTTTGTATATTAATATATAATATAATTATAAAGATGTTATTTATTATACTATATATAATAAAAAATATCCTATACTGAATAATATAATACTAATATTGTGTTTTAATTGTATTATTAATATTATATCCTTATAATATAATATTTGAAATAAATAAAAAAATTTAGTATATCCATCTATATTTTAAATAAATAGTTATATATTTAACCTATAGTATATATATATATATATATATGATAATAGTATAGTAATATAATAATACTAATATAATTATAATAATTATTGATATAATCAAGTTTAAATAATTAGTATATAATAGTATATATATATATATATATCAGCATAGTTACCTATTAATATTTAATAACTATATATATATATTTATTATATACCTCTCACATATAGTAGTAACGATACTATATATAGTATGTATAACTATAATTAGTAACACATTCATATTGAATTATATAATAGATACAAAAATATATAAGTATAAAATAGTTTTTATTTATAATATATAATTAATATGTTGGATAAAAAATAACTGGAATCGTATAAATCCTTTTATTGTATAGTAGTTCTGTGGTATTTGCCGTGATAATTTATTTGTTGCTCTTTGTTTTGTGACTATTGAATTCGAATAGTGGTCGCTAGTACGGTGAGCTAGTTTGTGCGTGGTGCAGTAAGGAATAGTGGGTAGCATTTGCGTGTTTGTAGGTGTGCAATAAGTTATATCCAACTTTGCGCACAACAATAATTTTCTGCTTCAACTACCAGTTCCTTGTGCGTGTGACGTTTGTGTAACAATGAAGTTTTAGAACGGGAGATGGAGATTAGAAAGGCGGATTCAGAATATTCTTGTAGTATTAGCATCAGGCCTCGTCGTGCCGTTGCGCTTCGGTCAAGGGTGACGCGCTCTTCGCCTGCATCAGAATACCTCCAATATCCCTGCACGTCCCTACTCATCTATCCGGGGCATCGATTGCACGCTCTCTATCTTATCACCGTGCCTTTATACATATTCGTTTGTGCATAACTATCACAATATACTACCCCTGCGATTAGACATAAGCAGCAACGATTACCACTAAACCAATTCTTCCTTCCAGATTGGTGCTGTCTTCCGATGAGAGTCTGTCATTTTTCCCCAATTTACCTCTTTTCAAAACATTTTCCGCAGCAACACTGCATTCCAGCTTGAACGGAGAAATCTTTGAGCGAGAATGAAATTATTTCAACGCATTTTGTCAATACGAAAACACATCTACTCTAGATTTCCCACCTAACAATGATATTTTAATGATGCCTCTCCTGTCCAATGTCAGCTTGGCTTCGTACTGTTGTCACGGAGTGACCGATTGTTGCCTTGTTGTCAAATCGTTCATGTACTTTAGTATCAAGGAAAGCTGATTAAACAAAACAAGTTGCAGGCTAACAAATCCATTCGTTAAAGTTTTCTCACTATGTTCCCTTCAATTATTTTTGTAAAATTTCTTTTTTGGAAGATGATCAAAATCCACCAATTACATTAAACCACCATGCAAGTGAATGAGCAATTGCAACCGATGTTAATGCAAACTTCAAATTTAACCGTTTGACAGCCAGTCGTGGCTATCGTTTCCGCCGGTGATAGGCAAAATCTCGATCGCCAGGATTGCCCCGTACTTGTAATAGACCAGATATTATTTAAATAAAAATACTTCACAAATTTTAAATTACTCCAGAATCCATTTTATAACTCTTTAACTTTTATTAACTCACCTCTAAAGATAAGAGAGCATCAATAGTCTTCTTGTGCAAAAACTAACAAAATTTTTGCCGAAATTGAAATTTATCTCAAGTGTGATCTATTTTACTGTAGATTTCTAAGCTCTGATGTCTGATATTTATTATTAATATTTAATACTGAATTTTTATAATAATTAAATCATCATTTTCGCCCGGTCGTTTTGTTTATTCGAATAATTTATTAAATATTATTATATATTATTATTATTATTATCATTTTGATTTTCTATTCAAAGGAAGTCCGTTACATTTAATATTATTATTTAATATATTGATTATTTATTGGTAGAATTATTTATTATTACGATAAACAACAAGAGAAATTTCAATAAGACGCATAAAACATTTCTGATTATTTTCTCATCTCAATAACCAAAACAAGAATAATGTTCGGCATGGAATTGTTTCATTTGAGTATTCATCCATTTTCTCATTGCCTGTGTTGTTCGTGAGGCTCCATAAACTCAACTCTGTCATCCTTAAAACTAGTAAAAGTTTATTTTCCTTTCCTCCTCTGATCCGTTTAACTGACCTTATAAATTGCTATCAAAGAAATTTAGTGAAAATTGTCACCCATTATATGCGACATTACAGAGATCTTTATAATATCCCCGTATAGGAAATCGTAAAAGTAGTTTGGATTGCTACTCAGTTTGCTTATATAAAAATTACTTGTATAGATGTTAATAAAAATATTAATGAAATCTAACTTAATGAAATAATAATATAATAAAATAATAAATAAAATACTCATAAATAATTATTATAATTTATTGCTCTCCATAATAATATATATATTAATACTCCACTATTTAGATATAATAATAACAGAAAATAATAATTAATGGAAATAATAATAATGTCGTAAATAATAAATTTATTTATATGTCATAAATAAGGTATAAGGTAAATAAAGTATAAATTTATGATAAAATAGATATTCATAATAATACAAAATAATAAAACTGTGAAATTGGTTAGCATTATATCGGGATACTATATTAAAAATTAGGTGGATTTTGTTAAAAATGGACAATATATATTTTATATAATAAGTTTTTTATATATATACCTATTGACTATGTGAGTATATATATATATATATATTAGATCCGTGACTTGCGATTCAGTTGTTATATACTATATATAATATGTTATATAATATAGTTTATATATAAAATATTTTATATATAATAATTCAGAATCTAATTATAGTTTATAGTTTCTATATATATAAATTGGTATACATTTTATCCTTTATATATGTTATATATTATACACCTAATATAATATATTATATATATATATAATCCAGTTCATGGACTTCATTAACGTTCCCATTGACTTCAGGCTAACATCCATTCTGAAACAGTTCTATCAATAAATAGTTAAATGAATTGGATCTAAATTGTATATCAGCAAAACGCAAAGTTTTCTTAAGTATAGATTTTGAAATAAAGTTTTTCTTGTAAATTTTTTTGTTGTAAATCAAAGATAGGAACTGGTGAAGGAAGTATATATATGTGATAACTATATATATCTATTTTCTTCCTGAATTATAAGATTCATCATAGCAATTAAATATAAAGATCAATTTTGGCGAAGGGAGAGCCGTATCTTTCGCTCGCGGGAGAGTGGAAGACCTGGAATAATCTGTTGTATGGAAGGTCTTCTCCAGGCGGAACAGAAAAGTCTAGTCTTAACCCGCAGGAGGTCAGAACGAAAAGGTTCTGATACCGGGAACAGTTGGAGCAGGACGCGAAGTGATAACCCAACTCGTCCCCCACTACCCCGGGAGCCGAGATGACATCAGAGGTATGCGGACGGTAAGCAAGGAGGATTGGTGGATCTGCATGGGGTTTTCGTGAAATTATTCTTTCTACACTTTTTTTATGGACCGATTATACAGGCATAGAAGAATAAACGGTGGAAGCGGTAAGAAGGAAGGGAAGAGATTAATAATACTCATATCACGGTGCAATTTAATTTAATAATCTAATAATCATAGAAATTTAATATATAATAGATATAATAATAATAATAAATAATAATGTAATATAATAATCTATGTCACTCGAAATAATAATAATAACTGAGAGAATGTAAAATAATATATTACTTATATATATATAATCAAGTAAGATAATGAAATAAATGAGATAAATTAAAGAATAAATTTAATTCAATAATCTTAATTAACTAAGCAAATAATTAAAATCAATAATCAATAATAAATAATATAAACAACTTCTATAATAAGTTCAGGCCTATATGTTACTTATGCCCTCATACTTAATAGTTAATATATCTAGCATAATACACAGCTATTATTAATTATTTTTCTATATTTCTATAAATTATATCTCTGGCTCGCAACAGTCTAAAATATAATATAAGTTTTCAATTGAGTATCAGTGACTTCTTACTAAATTATAATATCTTCTAGGTACTAGGATACACCGGTTAATACTTACTCTCTTATAAATATATTACCCTTTATGTCAAACTAAGACTCATGAATATATTATATTTATAAAGTAGTGCAGTAACAGATCAAGAAAGTCAAACCTTTATATTAGTAATATAATATAATATACTTAATTTAAATTTATATTCAACATAATGATCCATAAAATAAATGACAACCTCTGGGCTAACAAAATTTATATATCTATTAGTATTTTTATATTATTCATATTATCTAAGATTCTAAATATTTATATTAGATACATAAGACTATTAATTCCATACATTATAGATATAGAGACTATAAAAGTAGCAGTCAGCTCTGTATACTATATTGATATATGAATGATCATCTCTTTCTTACTTTAATACGACCTTTCTCCTCAATAACTTATCGTCCGTCGCCAAGGACTACTCGAGTGGCGGTTTTCGTGAATCAGTATGAACTGAGATGGGTCTATCTCGAGGAGCACAACGAGTAACATTATTCTGAATTGGCCATGAATCACAGCATCGTTCTTGGTTATTGAAAGCTACCAAGCACTTTTTCTCTTGTCAGAACTCCTAGCTGTTGATCCGCGCAGCAGATTAGTCATTTATATAAACACAAAAAATCATCCGTACAAGTCTCTCACGAGCAGACGGATGTCATGTAATAAGTGTATTGTCTGTAATTATTAGTGGGCACTACTTGGCTGTATAACACAGATACTTATTTGATACACAGCAGCGTTGTCAAACGCACGTTTTACAATAAGGAATGAGTGTCGTGAGATCCGGATTTAAGATGCGTTTCACATAAACTATTCTTTATTATATAATTATCTCATTATGTCGTTATTCCATGAAATTTTATTGTTTTACTCCGGTTTCGATGGAATTGCCCAGATCACACAATCCGCTCCATCGGAGTTCATATTTCTATCCACTAACGCGATATATTTCCAATTATTAAATACTCTATTGGAGAGTATTTAATACTAAAGGTTGACACTCATCTGATTTCAATGACAAAATGGAAACAATTTTACTGATACTCCAAAAATAGAGAATAAGACGCTCAAGCTCTTAAATTAATTATTTAATCATAATAATGTATATCTATATTAACTAAAATATTAACTTATGAATTTTCATCTTACTTATATACTATACACCTATAGTATAACGATATAGTGTGGATATTGGTGTAGTGTGTGTTGTGACACATGAAGAATATCTTACTTTGTAGTTATTTTATTTATCATAAGTTTTACCACTGATTCATTTCTACACTATTTATATCAATGTTTTTTACGTTACATCTGCTATTAACTGTTAATAAGTATAATAAACCATAAAATTACTAATATATATTTATATATAAATATAATAATATATACTTTGTCTATAATAATATATGTATCTATGTATATGTATTTATATGATAATAATAATTTTTATATTGTTATTATATAGTATATATATTATTACATATAGATATAAATAATATATATATATATATAAGCTCGATATATATATATATAGTAGTAATATATATTAAACTAAATACAGCCTATATCCTCACTCCTACATAATATGCTCACGAGTAATTATATTGTCACAACGACGTTAAATAAAAGTATCACATAATTAGTACCTAATGACTAGTAGGATTCCTTATTGATAATGTATTATATATATTAATCTAGTAGAAACTTGTAGAAAAAATGTACATTTCACTTGGTAGTTTTTTTTCGAATATATGTAAGTCAATGAAATATCTGTATAATTAATTATATATAATTTAGACTTATAATAATGTGAAATATACTACTATAATCATTTATTATAAGTTAAAACTCTAAAAATTATTTTGCCTAGTATATATTTATTATTATTATAATGATTAATATATTATTTAATTTTATTTCATATATTATAATATATCTAACTATATTATATCAATAGATGTTGAAAGGATCCGACAATGCATTTTTAAATTGTCGATGAGAGTGAATAAAATTTTAGCAAATAATTTATTATAAATTACTCAAAATCATCTTACTCTTAAAGTTGTATAGAATTTATCTGACCTCGAGGCATGAGAATCAGTATCAAGGGCAAGTCACGGTAGATATAATCTTCACAAAAAGATTTTATGGTCAAATAATGAAACATGTATAGGTAAGAGAGAGGGCAAAGTCCAAAGATAAATTGCTCATTATCTACAGCCTGTCAGTACCTTATTCTAAAGTACCATGTTAATCTATTTCTTATGTATGAACAGAGCAGGCTTCTTTCTAGACTGAGAAGGGAGCTCCTTCTAAGGCTCAGCGGCAACGAATTGTTGTTAAAAATCCGTATATAATATTGAGTACTCTCGTATGTATGAAATAATGTTTGAAGACTGAGTACTTTGTCCTTGATACAATTGATATAACTATCTCCTTCCATTCTTATTTCGCCCAGCTATTTACCGACTGATCGTTGTGCCTGCTGATGCCATTTCAGCCCTTCCATAAATCCCATCTGCGTTTATCTAAATTTTCAATTTTGAGTAGTTCAAGAAAATCTTGGTCGTCTGAAACAGAAAATGTTAACAATCTTTTAAATCCTCTCTCATTATAGGCTTATATACAAGACACACGCTGCGGCCCGTTCCTACGAGGGGAAACCACGACTATGGCGAAACAATGTGTTTGTGCAAGGAAGATTATAATAAATTTCTTTTAGTGGATTTCATAATAAAACCTCTACTAATGCATAAATAGTAATGGAAATGCTGATAATTATTATAATCATCCAGAAATGCGTATGATAAAAAATGATATATATATTATATAAAGTGCACATATAAGTTATGCTATACTGGGTCTACGGATGATAGGTCTAATGTAACCGCACCGCACCTCGTCTGGTGCGACGGCCAACCCTAAGTGAAACAATGCTATTCCATTTTGTCTGGTTCTTCTTAAGCGTATTTGACAAATGGATGTCGCGGACAGCAAAGCATTTATGTTTGCATTTTCCTGCGAGATAACCAAGATCTATTTTTGTCGCCGACTTCATAACTTTCTGTCTTTCTCTTAGCAGTGTCATGTCCCCTGAAAAGTAATTTTGAATTATATATGACACCATCTTCCTGAGTTTCGGAAATAGGGTACTTTACCCTGTTTTACCCTGCTTGATTCCCCCTATTTAAACAGTTCCTAAATATACTGAAGGTAAGACTGTGGAAATTATCAAGATTATTTTTAAGGTTTCTTGATTTATTGATTTATTGATTAAGTTAATCTTTAGTCAGGGAAAACATTGTCTACAAGTATAAAATATAATCTTTCCTTACTTTTCTTTCTTTTAGACTTTAAAAATTAGAACATGTAAGTATATGGATTTTTAGTTTCGTCTATTTTTTAAATATAGCAATGGTTCAAGTTAAAATATTGATATCGCAATCGATATTGTTCCAGATCTCTATGTTCCAAACTTATTTCTCTCGATTTATGTTCCAAATCTATGTTTCAGATCCTTCCAATCTATGTACCATACCTCTATTCTAGATCTTTGTTCCAGATCTGTTTATATTAGAAATATATGTTTCGGATATTTCTATGTTAGAGATAGATATATGGTCGAGATCTATGCTAAATATATTAAAGATCTGGATATATGTTCCACATTTATATATCATGTCTATATATGTTCTAGATCGGTTTTAGATTTTTCTTCCAGATATGTTTATGTTCAACATCTTTGTTCTAGAGCTATGTTCCAGCCTTTTTGTAGGATATAAGTTTCAGGTCTTTGCTCCAGATCTACGCTCCAAATCTATGTTACAGATCTTTGTGCCAGACATTTGTTCTAGATGTATATTTCAGATCATTGTTTCAGACCTTTGTTCCAGATCTTTGTTCCAAATTTTAGATGCAAGAAATAATTAGCATAACAATTTTCTTAATTTAGAGTCAGAATTTGCAAGTTCAAATTTTTGATAATTTGATTTTCATAAGAAAAGAACAAAAATTAAATTAGAAAATTTATTTAAAAAAATTTAAAAAAAATGGTTAAGTAGTTTTATGTTTGTGTAAATTTCTATATTATTTTTCTTTCAATTAAATTTGTTAATAATATTTTCTTATCTAAATTTGAATATCTTATTTTAACCAATTTAAATGGATTATTTTAACCCCAAATGACGAAACCTGTATATCCCAATAACCTATTTGATTATTTTACTTTACCTCATTTTTGAAAGTGTTACTGACGTAACTCCTTCAGTCCTGCGTAGAGCTCAAAGGAGTTACGTCAAGAGACTATTACTTTGTCGGGAGACCTCAGTAAAGAGATAGGGTGGCAGGAGGTTTAAAATCATAGATTTTTATTCTATCTACAAAAGCTCTACGAGTGTCCTAAAAATTGAACTGAAGAAGTTATAATCACTTATGAAATCTTAAGGTAACAAAAAGGTCATTGTATTCACCGACGGTTCTAAGTTCTATCACTACCATATCTACAAAATTTTAAATCCATAATGAAAGTGATAACAGTGCTTTTACAAAGAATAATTTTAGAGATAAACTCTCTCTCTCTCTCTCTCTCTCTCTCTCTCTCTCTCTCTCTCTCTCTCTCTCACACTCACACACACACACACACACACACACACACATATATATATATATATATATATATATATATATATATATATATATATATATATATATATATATATGCCTATATATATATATATATATATATATATATATATATATATATATATATATATATATACCTACTATATATATATATATATATATATATATATATATACTTTCTATATATATATATATATATATATATATATATATATATAAATATTAAATATTAAAAGTAGGAAAAGCTTATACTAGTATTAAATGTCCGAATTAAACTCTGAGGTTTTGTGAACTCAAATGTTGAACCACGGTTCGTTTAAAATATTTGATCAGAGGATCGTTCGGTCGTTACACCAACCGCACGTTTCCGGGCAGATCAAACCTTTCATAGAGTTATGGAAGATAAAAATGAGTAAACGACATTCATATATGCGAGTTCGTTAAGGACTCCATTTTTTATTATTATTATTATTATTATTATTATTATTATTATTGATACATTATTATTATTA
>JABUQX010036054.1:25000-33760 GCA_015478945.1 Trachelipus rathkii | reverse complement strand
TATTATTATTATTTTCAAAGCCTCCTGAATATATTTCTTTCAACAGAAAGAAATTTTTAAAATATTTTTGAATTATAAAATAAAACAATTGATTTCAGTATAGTACCAAGCTTTCGTCCCTACACTTCGGACATTTTCAAGGAATAAGTTTTATTTTAATATTTTAACAATTTTGATTAAAAATAAATTTCGTGTAAACTAATAACAAAAATAAAAATAAATAAAATTAATAAATTTAAAGTTAGAAAAGTTTAACTTACATTGACTTTTGTCATTTAAAGATTGTTCAAAAAATTTCGGACATTTCGTTATATTTAATGTTAATCTTGTTTATGTTCCTTAAGAGCAACGATTCCCCTAGTCGCAATTCATAAAAAGTCATTTTTTCTTGTTTATGATGGAAAGCCCCTTTTATGTTGTCTATTCGCGGAACTTTGTGGTGGTTCTCTTTAAGAATGTTGAAAATATTTTGCTCGGTTATACTTATGTTGCGACATTATCATATGCTGAGGGTATTCGTTGTGTATCCGATATAAGAGGCGTAGATTTAACGTAGACACTTCTATAAATCGGTACACAACGTTACTACTCTCACAATCCGAAAGCGCTTCACGAGTAGAGAAGCACGAGCTTAGTTTCAATGGCTTATAGTACGATCTTAATATAAGCTTCTTCCCTTCTTTTGCTTTAATATGCTCTTTTAAAATTAATTTTAATTTGTTCTCTTCATCTTCTTCTGACTGATATTTTCAGTTTTATAATATAATACTAGCTTATCATTTTCGTTTTCATTCATGGTATTGTAGTAAATTATTTAAAGTTTCTTTATAGTTTTTCTCTATAATATACTGGGGGGAAGTTATTGTTATTAGATTCTGTTTTATTCTTTTAATTTCTTTAATTCAAAAAGGGATCCAATCAGAAACGATATCTTAAATAGCCCGTTTCTCGTCATGTTTTTATTTTGGTAGCAATTTTGTAATTTAGAGGAGTGAAAGAGTCAAAATCAAGTATGTTCCTTTATCTGTAGGTTTAACGTAGACACTCTTATCAATTTTTCCATCTCTTAATTTAATAATTTAGTTATAGAGGGTTTCATGTATGTAGAATGATTTTCTCAAGAAGAAATGGTAATGCGCTTAGAGATTTTTACATTGAATTTGAACTCTTGAACATGTTTTGGATCGTTAAATATTACAAAGAGTGTCGTCTACGTATCGAATGTAAAAGAAAGGAATTGAATGGGGCGTTTTCATTAATAAAATTTGTTTCTACGAGACATGTAGAAATCTGCGAAAGTTGGTCCTAAAGGTGATCCCCTTAGATAAGATTTTTTATTTATAAGTTTTACCATTGAAAGAAAAAGAATGATTTTTGGATGTACATATGTAAAGCAACTTTTCACAACTTTTTTTCCATGTGCTCCGAGGTATTTTACATGAACGGATGTAAAAAGTTTCTAATATTATTTTAATAGTTTCAGATATAGGAACATTCGTGAAAAGACATTCAACATCCAGAGATATAAATTTTGTTAACATTCGAAAGAATTAAGTGTTGTTAGTTTTCCTAAGAATTTCATTTGTAGATTAAGTGTAATTTTTATTTAAGATATAAGTCTATTAGTTTTGTTTATGAGTTTTGCCAATATCATGAGTCACGGTACCCGTCATACTTACTATATGCCTTTAGTGTGGGTCCTCAGTGTTCTTGTGAATCTTTGGTAGGCCATATAGATGTCCATTGTTGTATGATCCATTTCTTCTTATTTTGTGTTTAATGTTAATGTCCGTGATCTTGCTAGCAAGGCTATTAATGGTCTTTTAATTTATTCCGTTTGATTTTTTAAGCATGGGGTGAATTTTGTTTTATCACTAATGATGGTGTTTAGCTTTTTAATGTAATCTTCTTTATTCATGATTACTACCCCGCCTCCTTTATCAGGTCTTTGTATAACTATGTCGTTGTTATGTTTAAGGGATTTAATAGCATCTTTTAATTCGTTGTTTAAAGGATCTTTAAAAGCTTCTTTAGGAAATGTATCCAAAAGGTTTTCAATTTACCGATTTCAAATGTTTCTGAAGTGGATGTACGCCTCTTATATCGGATACACAACGAATACCCTCAACATGAGAATGTCGCAACATAAGTATAACCCGCAGGCAAAACTATTTCAACATTTTAAAGAAGAAACCACAAAAAATCCCGATAACAAATAAAAGAGGGCTTCCCATCTAACAAAAAATGACTTTTATGAATTGCGACTAGGGGAATCGTTGCTCTTAAGGAAACATAAACCAGTGATAAACATTAAATATAACGAAATGTCCAATTTTTTAAACATCTTTAAATGACAAAAAGTCAATGTAAGTTAACTTTTCCTGAACTTTAAATTATTAACTTTTATTTATTATTTATTTTTGTTTATAGTTTACACGAAATTTATTTTATCAAATGTTAAATTATTAAAATAAAAACTTATTCCTTGAAAATGTCCGAAGTATACGGACGAAAGATTGGAAATATACTAAAATCAATTTTTTATTTTATTCAAGAATAATACTAAATAAAATTTCTTCTGTTTAAAGAAATATATTCAGGAGGCTTGAAAAGCATCAAAATCTCGTACATTAAAATAAATGCTGATATTGAGTTTTTAGAAAATATGCTTGAAGAATCAGCTCCTCCCAAAATTTTCGGATTTTAAACTATATGATCCAAAAGCCAGATACGAACCTGAGACTAAGAAGTTTAAGTCATCACTTATAGAGAGAGAAATAAATAACAAAAAATTGGAACTTTCTAAATTATCGAAAGAATCATTATCTCTAGTTTTAGAGCTTCACAAGACAATTTCAAAATTTAAATTTTTCTGCTTTATGTTACCTTCAGAGAAATATTAGGCAATATGAGTGTGAAATACGCCTTGTACATAATAAGAAATTATCAAATCTTTATGGAGAAGACATTCTCTTCAAGTCTAATAATTCGAAAATCTTAAACATATCTACCTATACACTAAACGAAAAAGAAAATGAGTTATTAGAACTGGGGTTAAACTTAGGTATAAAGAAAAAGGGTAACTTAATTAATAAGCAAATTGAGGTTGAAAAACTTTACACGAACATAAAAAACTTTGCAAGGAAAGAAGAATTAAAAATTAGCAATAAAGACGATTTTAAAACTAAATTGAACGATTTTAAAACTAAATTGAAAACCTTTGGATTACATTTCCCTAAAGAAGCTTTTAAAGATCCTTTAAACAACGAATTAAAAGATGCTATTAAATCCCTTAAACATAACAAGGACATAGTTATACAAAGACCTGATAAAGGAGGCGGGGTAGTAAATAAAGAAGATTACATTAGAAAGTTAAACACTATCATTAGTGATAAAACAAAATTCACCCCATGCTTAAAAAGTCAAACGGAAGAAGCTTAAAAGGACCATTAATAGCCTTGCTAGCAAGATTCACGGAACATTAACAATTAAAGCACCAAAATAAAGAATGGATCCATACCAACAATGTTACATCTTATGGCCTACCAACAGCTTCACACAGGAACACCCGAGGACCCACCTTAAAGGCCTATAGTAGCAGTAGACGGGTACCGTGACTCATCGAATATCTCAAAATTACATAAACAACCTAATTTAGACCATATCTTAACAAAAATTATAGTTAAATCAACAGATGAATTTTTTGGAAAACTAAACAACATTAATTCTTTCGATGTTTAACAAAAAATTATATCTCTGGATGTTGAAAGTCTTTTCACGAATGTCCTATATCTGAAACTATTAAAATAATATTAGAAAATGTTTATCATCATGAAATAAAACCACCACGCCGTCCATAGAAGAAGACATTCTGAGAAAGTTACTTTACATATGTACAACGAAAACACCTTTTTAACTTCAATGTAAAACATATATTCAAAAAATGGCGTATCTATGGGATCACTTTTAGGACCAACTTTCGCAGATTTCTACAATGTCATCGGTAGAAAACAAAAATTTTTATATATATATACACCATTCAATCCCTTCTTTTACATTCGATACGTAGACGAAACCTTTGTAATATTTAAACGATCCAGAACATATTCAAGAGTTCAAATCAAAAATAGAAGATCTCATGGTTTAAAATTTACTTTTGAAAGAAACAAAAAATAACTACATTAATTTCTTAGATGTTTAATACTTAAAATTAAAAGAGGATTGGAAAAAAATTGATAGAAGCGTCTACGTCAAATCTACAGATAAAGGAACATACTTGAATTTTGACTCTTTCACTCCTCTAAATTACCAAAATTGCTACCATAAAGACATTAGTTTAGTCATCGAGCATTTAAATATCGTCTGAATTGGACCCTTGAAAAGGAAATAAAAGGAATAAAAACAGAAATCTAATAAACAATAACTCCCCCAGTATATTATAGAAAAACTATAAAGAACACTTAAATAATTACTTACAATACCATGAATGAAAAACGAAAAATGATAAGCTGTTTTTTATTATAACTGAAAAATAATCATCAGGAAGAAAGATGAAGAGAACAATTAAATTATTTTTAAAAGAGCATATTAAAGCCAAAAGACGGGAGAAGCTTATATAAGATCGTACTATAAGCCATGAAACTAGCTCGTGCTTCTCTACTCGTGAAGCGCTTTCGGATGGTGGGAGTAGTAACGTTGTGTACCATTTTAGTTCTGAAAGTGGATGTAACGCCCCTTATATCGGAAACACAACGAATACCCTCAACATGAGAATGTCGGAACATAAGTATAAGACCCGAGCAAAATGTTTCAACATTTTAAAGAAGAACACCACAAAAAATCCCGATACAACATAAAAGAGGGCTTCTCCATCATAACAAGAAAAAAATGATTTTTATGAATTGCACATAGGGGAATCGTTGCTCTTAAGGAAACATAAACCAATGATAAACATTAAAATATAACGAAAATATATGTTAACATCTTTTAATGACAAAAAGTCAATGTAAGATAACTTTTCTAACTTTTAACAATTTATTAATTTTATTTAGTTTATGTTATTTGTTATTAGTTTAACGAAATTTATTTGTATCAAAATTGTTAAAATATTAAAATAAAACTTATTCCTGAAAATGTCGAAGTGTACGGACGAAAGCTTTGGTTACTATTACTAAATCAATTGTTTTATTTATTTCAAAAATAATTTTTAAAGAAAATTTCTTCTGTTGAAGAAATATTTTCAGGAGGCTTGGAAAAGGCATCAAAATCGTACATTAAAAATAAATGCTGATATTGAGTTATTATTATTATTATTTATTTTAATATTTATACATAATAATAATTAATAATAATAATAATAATAATAATTAATAATAATAATATAATAATAATACATAATAATAATAATAATAATAATTAATAATATAATAATAAACAAAGAAATCTCTCGAACATGACTTTATTGTTATATAAGAAGAGACGTAAGCCTTCCAGGTTTTTTAAAATTAAGTTTTTTGTTCCTTAGATAAGCTTTTAAAAGCTATTTTTCAATAAAAAAAATTCTTACTTACTTCCATTATGCACTATTTTAACTATTTTAATTATATAAAGATTTAAATATCACTTAAGTAATGTAATAAAAAATTAATATGTAATAACTCAAGCAAAGGACGTCAAGCTAAACACTGCTGCTGCCATCCTTTTGATACGTAAGAGAAACTTGTATATATATTATACGTGACGCAAACCGTCCGCGACAAGAGCATATATATATATATATATATATATACTATATATATATATATATACTATGATATAATACTATATTATATATTATATATAGAAAATTATCTATATATATAATTTATATATTAATACTATATATATATATATAATATTATATATATATATTACTATATATATATATATATAATAATATATATATATATATATATATATATTTACTTATATATATATATAATTATATATAATATATATATATATATATATATAATATATATATATATAAAATATATATATTATAATAAATATATATATATATATAATATATATATATATATATATAATTATATATATTCATATATATATATATATAATAGGGGCTATTAAAGCTTGCTAAATTGGTGGCTTCTTTATGAGCAAGCACCCTTTATAAGATTTGGTTAAATTTAAAAATCCATATTTGAGTTGGATGCTTTTATTTAACTAAGAATGAAAAATATTCAATAAAGTAAAGAAGTAATAAAAGTTCCTTTTGTTGAGATACTCTTTCTTTGTAGGCGAATGGTAGTCAAAGCCTTTTCCAGCGCGTTTTCCACAATTGCCTCTGGACTCTTCGTTTAGTGCGAAAAATTTTGTGATCGAAATTCAAGTCGCAGCCTTTCCTTGAAAGTTATTCGCTCTTGGGAGGATTTTTTGGATAGAGTATCTTGTTAGTGAGATTTTCTTCATGATTTTTTAAACTTGATCTGACTCAATATCTGACTGAAGAATATCTCCAAAGGACGAGTTTATATATATTTCACTTTGACTTATGCCAAAATTTTGCTCGCGCAAATCTTAGCATAATTACGAACATAAATTAAAATTTTTACAAAGTTAATGGAATGCTACATTACTTCCTGCGCTAAACACGGAGTGAGAAAGTATGTTATAATAATTATACAAGAAATAATAACTAAAATACATAGTTATACTTTCAAATGCAAACATATCTAATTATGTTCGAAGACATAAGTAGACATATAAACATTTGAAGGCAAAAATAATATTACAAGAAAATGTAAATATTCAAATACGAGAATAACTGGTTACATCCGAAGATCTAAACAATACTAATTACAAATATTGAATACATAAATAATACAATAATGTTATATATACAGAAAATAAAAGGGGCATTTAAACAGCAGAGCATTTTGGTTATATCCGTTAGAATATAAACAAACATGCAAACTTTAAATACAAAAAAATATTTATACATAATTATGGATATGAAAATTAAATTATTCACAAGTTAATTAAATAGGCCACATCGATCGAACCGTTGAATCCAGGGAAGGTCTTAGTTTAGGGCGTTTCTAATGTACTCAATGATTTATCAAATTGCGCACGTACAATATGTTTTTCAAAGCTGTAGGGGCTACCGAGAGAACACATGCTTAGACATATGGTAGAACGAAGTTGCTTGAACACCTGGTAGGTATTTTCATTTGAATAATTTCTTCATACGGATAAAATGGAGGTCACAGAACACTATTTAGAATTCGACACAGGAATCAAAGTTCGATTATAGTGGAATCCAAAAATGAATATTCTGCCATAATCCCAAACTTAACAAATGATGAAAGAAATCCGGCATACCGTAAAGGAAGTTGTAATAATATCTAGCGCTGAATCCCTCGAACTGTGATCAGTTGTAAAAAATAGAAGACCATATCCAAAATTTAAAATGAAAAATTTGAAGTTCGTATTGAAATGTTTCGTTTTCTGAGTCATTTTCTCCGAGTGTTCTGATTGGGATTTTGTGTTATTGTAGTTTTCATTTTGTTTCGTTTTTCTTGGTTATATCAGAAGACGTGATCGAATTCTGGGTGTTCTTTCTCCGGGTCATCAATTATATAGGGTTATTTA
Source organism: Trachelipus rathkii (assembly GCA_015478945.1). NCBI lineage: Eukaryota > Metazoa > Arthropoda > Malacostraca > Isopoda > Trachelipodidae > Trachelipus > Trachelipus rathkii. The sequence goes on along the minus strand of JABUQX010036054.1, from coordinate 26,107 downwards.
TGCTTGCTAAATTGGTGGCTTCTTTTATGAGCAAGCACCCTATATAATAGGATGGTAATTTAAAAATCCATATTTGAGTTGATGCTTTTATATAACTAAAATGAAAATATACAAGCTTCGGCTAATGTTCAAAGTTCCCTTCTGTTTTGAGATACTCTCTTCTTAGGCGAATTGGGTAGTCACAGCCTTTTCCAGCGCGTTTCCACAATTTCCTCTGACTCTTCGCTTAGTGCGAAAATTTGTGATCGAAATTCAATCGTCAGCCTTTTTTCCTTCGAAATTATCGCTCTTGGCCGCGGAGGATTTTTGGACTAGAGTATCTTGAGTGAGGATTTCTTCTGATTTTTAATAATTTGATTTGACTTTGTATCTGAACTGAAGATATCACAAAAGGACGAGTTTATATATATTTTCACTTTGGCTTATGCTAAAAATTTTGCTCGCGCAAATCTTAGCATAAGTACGAACATAAATTAAAATTTTTTACAAAAGTTAAGGAGTGCTACATATATATATATACTATAGTATAATATATATTAAATATATATATATATATATATAATATATATATATATATATATATATATAATATTATATATAATATTATATATATATATGATATATATATATAATACTATATATATATAATATATATTATATTATATATATATATTAGTATCAAGTATATATATATATATATATTAATATATATACTATATATATATATATAGTATATATATATTACAGTATATATAAAGTGTACATATTTTCTTTTTACGTCTGGCAGGACGGGTATGTTTGCTGGCCAGACCATTATAATACTATAGGAGAAATTAAATTCTTACGTACGCCGATAGAAAAGAAATTCACTCTTAGGAATAGGGTAGGAGCGAAAATTTCCAAATTAATTTAATTATTATAACCGTTATTACTAAAGTTTTTTTTGTTCTTTTTTTTGTTTTTTTTTTTATAAATGAGTTCTTTTTTTCACTTTCATATAACAATTTTAATATTTAATAAGTTTACAAAACAACAAAACATATACAGGCCCAGGCCAACAATAGATAAAGAAAGAACAAGAGAAAAGCAACCTCACAGAGGAGTTTA
>JABUQX010036054.1:0-20000 GCA_015478945.1 Trachelipus rathkii | reverse complement strand
TCTTAAAAGAAAGATTACATGAAAAGTTTATTTATAACCAAATTATTATTTTTTTTTTCTTCCGTTTCCCTCTTTTAAATACTTGTTGAAATTCGTAATAAACATTTGCAGGTTTATTTCCAACATTCTTTTTTGTTGATTGCAGTTTCGAGAGAAGAAAACGAGCAAATTTTCTGTCTTTCTTATCTAAGTTTGTTTCTTCTGTTTGTGCAACGTTTTCCTTTTATGATAGATTGTATGACTTAAAGTAAAATTTCATTAAGCGAATATTCATATGGATTGTTTTCAGTACACACAAACAGGAGACACGTACATTACAAACACTAAACACAAACACAAAACACACAAGACACACACACCACACACACCACATATATATATATATAGTTATATATATATATATATATATATATATTATATATATATAATATAATATATATATATAATAATATACATATATATATATAAATATATATATATATATATATAATATATATATATATATATATATATATATATTATATATATTACTATATATATATATATACCATATTTATATATTATATATTATATATAGTCCATATATTATATATATATACCTTATATATATTATATATTATATAATATATATTTATATATATATTATCTTTATCGTTCCTGGAAAAATACACTTGGGTAGGCAGAGTTAGTATTATCACTCTTTATATATATATTTTATACATTATATATATATATAATATATATATAATATATATATAGTATATATATTATATTATATATATATATATATTATATCATAATATTATATATATATCATATATATTAGCTTAAGAAAACATCGGACAAACACCCTATTTTCAAACTTAATTATAATACGTACCATTTATTTGTATGAAAAGGCTTGTTTACATTATATTTACCAAATACTTAATCTTAAAAATCACATTCCAATTGATTAATTTCTTAGGCCTATCATTTTTTTAAAATTAAAGCTGTGGTTTTATTGATAAGTTTTTAAAGCGTTTTTTCTTTTATATATAAACACTACACTTTTACTCCATTATGCATGTATTCTTAATTTTTTATTATATAATGCCTACAATACACTTAAATAACAGTTATATTAAATTAATATTTAATATCAGAACAATCAGACCAATTCGATACCAAAATTTCAAACAAACTGCCACAAGCCACACATTTCGAAGGGTTACCATTATTTACGGAATGAGAACTGGAAAGGTATTCATACTACCTTTTCGCCCCATTATAGGTAGACAAGACTAGCCCGCTTCCCTTATAAGTTTAAGATGTAAAAATGACGTCATTTTGTCCGCCCGGTGCCAAAGAATTTTTTACTCTAAGATAAGAGTTAGGAGCGAGAATTTCTAAATTAATTCAATTATTATTATTATAGCTATTATTATGTGTCCTGGTTGTTTTTCTTTTTAATTTATGATGCAAAATTAACTAGCCTTTCCATTTTATTTAACTTTTATATTAAAATTTCTTAATTAATTTAGTATACTTTTACAATTAATTCAATTATTTAAAAACCAAAAATATTGAGGTAGAAGCTACCTACCGGCCTACCCTTCTATATATACGCCTGCTGATAATATTATATATATATATTATATATATATTTATATATATTATATATATATATATATTAGTATAGTATATATATATATTATAGTATATATATATTATATATATATATACTATATATATATACGGTTATATATCTCTAATACTATACTAATATATAATATAACTAGGATAATATATATATATATATATATTATAGTATATATATATATATTTATATATATATATATATATATATATATATTAATATATTAATATAATTATATAATATATAGATAAATATATATACAAATAGGTATATATATATATATATATATTATTATAAATATATATATATATAATATTTATATATATATATATTTATATAATTATTACTATATATATATATATATAATTATATATATATATAATATAACCATATATATATATATATACTATATAAATAGTACTATTAATATATATATATATATATATAGATAAAATATATATATATATATAACTATATATATATATATATAATATATATATAATATACCTATATATATATATATATATTATCACCCACTTTCTTTCCCCAAGACTGGGGAAAAGATGTGTCACATGCACTGGAAAAAGAGTAGTAGTAGAAGAATATGACACAAGTCGAAAAGAAAGCCCAGCCTTACCGCCTTCTTGATTCCCATTAGTGAGAACTCGTTAAGCAGTCAGAAAAACTCCACCCTAGGGCTTCCTCGGGACTTGCGGACGGACCACTCCCTTATGGCATCCGTTCAATATCGAGTTCATCCTATTGGACCCAGTGGGCTACAAACAAACATCCTCACAAAACCCCGCAATTCACTCATATTACCACTTTCATTTCTAGCATCTGTCAATACTCACCCCATTACTCTCCTTCATGTATTCCTATGACTTAATCCCCACTTTTCCTTCGGTCTTCCTACTTAGCCGGGACTACCAACACACTCACCGCTATACATCCGCTTAACCAACCGACTATCATCCATCCTCTCCACATGACCAAACCATCTCAATGTACTTTCATTTATTCTCTCATTTTACTCCTTTCTTCACACCACACAACTTCCAAATGCGTTCATTCCTTATTTTATCAATTCTTCTCACACCTAACACGCCCTAAGAATGTCCATCTGAACACATTGTACTTTAGATCTATACCTCTTATACTAGACCATAGTTTCACTACTTATACGTTAAACGCACATTCGGATACAACAATTCATACCCTCATTAGACCAGTCGCACTCTAAGAATTCCCAGTCCCTTACATTCACTAACGATTTAATTGCACCAATTCACCTTCCTGCTATTCACAATCTTTACTACACTCTTGCACTCATCCGTTCCCTTATCATCAAACATATATCCTAAATATTTAAACTCAAACACTTGTTCCTGTTGCTCAGCATGCAACATAAATTCATACCAAAGGGACAGTCCTAACTCTACTTACCATAAACTTTACTTTTATGTACATTACCCCATTTACTTTTCAAACCCTCCTTTTACACACAATACTGCCAAAATTCCTTTACCAATCCTCTCAAAACTCTCTTCAGTTATGCGCCTCACAAAACCAAATCATGCGCATTTAATAGGTAGGGCACCCTCCACTCTCTCTTACATCCTCTATCATTCTAACACCCTCCCCTACAACCCAACTTCTAATTCTTTCATAAAACCCCTTCCATATACAAATTTGAATAACCAAGGAGACTTAACATATCCCTGCCTCACTCCGCTATTTAATATTAAACCAATCACTTTCAACTCCATTATTCTTACACAAGCTTTTACTATCGTTCATAATATTTGATTCCTTCAAAAGCCTTACCACCAGCACTTTATCACTAAACACCTGCCATATAGCTTCGTATAATCCTATTCATACACCTGTTGGAAATTTCATAAAACCTAAATGAAATTTATTCTTCTTCTCTCTCATTATTCTCATTTGTGTTAATGTAAAGATTTGATCCAAACATACTCTACACTTTAAAGCTCACCCTTAACTTTTTCTTCACCTATTCAATCCCTCGTCACTAGACGCCAATCTTTCGACCAAAATACCAGATATATCTTCCCTACAGCAGCCAACAAATACTACGTTACGCCATATAAATTCTCCAATTCTTTTACACCACCCTTATATACGGTGGCTATTACTGTCTCTCCTCTAATCCCTCTCTTACTTTACTCTCCACATAAACCGCTGTTGTTGCCAGCATTCCAAATCTATTCAATCACCATTTTGCCTCCTGTTCTTGATAATTTCTGCTTCATCTTGCTAATTTCAGCTAATACCTGCTATGATTTAACCCCATCTTTTAGCTTCTCTTCACCTACTTCCATTTACCCTCCCCCCTTTTTTACATCAAATGACCGCAACAATCTCCAACACATACCTATTCTTTTCAAATTCGCCCTTCATCACTAATAACCACATACAACACATTACCAGATATATTACTCTTCATATCACCTTTGCCAATGTTATATTGCAGAATATTACGATTGTGCTAATCCCTCTTTACCACTGTCCCTCACATCCATTTCATAGTTAGAAGCACCGATCCCTATTTCATTATTTCTAAGCAAATTCCCTTTATTCTTCATTCTTAACTTTTGGACAAAGCTTCCTAATCCAGAATCCATCTTCCTTTGCCTTTTAGGAATCCCCATTCCCAACTTTTCCTAAGCGAAACAAATCATTTAAATAACTTTTTCTTTCCTATGTATTACTTTAATATTCTATTTCCGTACTCATTAAATTCAAACATCTTTCTTTTGAAACCTTTTCATTGGTTTTTAGTTCATTTGACCTGGGGTCATTTTTTTTTTACTTTTATTAGGATGTATCACCTCTTCATTCCACACTCACTGTTAACTCTTATTTCTTATTTTAGCACATCCACATACTTCTTTTGCATTACTAACAACTTCTTTCTTCATTTGCTTCCAGATTGTTCAGTTTTCATACTTTTCACATTCATCTGATTTATTTGGAAGTATTCTAAAATACTTTTCTTTTTACCTTGTTCATTAACTTCTCACTCTTAATTCTACCTACTTCCTTCCTACTTATCACCTTCCTCTCCATACAAGACCCTACTAATTTAATTACAAAAAACGAACATAATTTGAGTCTAATAATCCCATTTCCTAATCCTCACTGATTTAAAATCCAACACATACTTCAAACATTCTCCTTCTTCACCAACACAAAATAATCATACTTTTTCACTTCCCGATACCATCTCTTAATGACACCAATTTTCTAGTTATACTTTTTATAATGTGCTCTTGTGCTCCATAATAAGAAAGTATCACTTACAACAAATACCTCTCACTACATAAATCAATCACCCTTCTCAATCATTTCTCATTTTCTCCCGACACCCCAAAGCCACCTGTTATACCATCCCTCTTTTTGGATCAATTATCCAACCACTTAAGGTCTACCCAAACACAATCCAATCTAAGAATCTTCTCCATTCACCCCATCCCAAACATTGCATTAGCATTTTCCCAGAAATTGCACTTCTGTTTCAACAAATACCGCTCAGATGGACATATGTACACAACCCCAATACTATTACTTTTACTTTTCAAACTTAATTTAACATTAAGAATTTCAATACTCACACTACCATACCAATTCTACCAATTAGGCGCTTTGAACCACAGGTGCAAACTTCATCAGAATCTGCATACTCCTTCTCTTCCCCCTCTCATTCCTTTCCACACCAGGCAAGGGAATGTTATGCACCATTGTTGTGCCAAATAACGACGCTGGACTGATTTCAGTTGAATGCACTCAATGAGATTGTATAAAATGAACAGTTTCTTGAGTGTGGGCGACTTGAACAAAATTGTCAGGGCAGGGGAGGATCCCCGTGATTCATTTAGTGTGTATAGTGAGTAAAATGCTTGTGGACCCAATGCGGGAACTATTAGAGAATATCTCCTGCATGTGATTTCGTAACGGTTGAGAGGAATGACCACTCACTATGTCCTGCTTATATTTCTAACTTTCGCCCCTCCCTGATCACTCGCCCAGCACTCTTGCCAGTAAGATCGGAAGCCTTGTCGGAGAACAGGATATATCGCAGTATACCCGATGAGGTGAGCTTTGTCGAATGGCAATAGAAAGTACCTGCGAACAGATAGGAATGAGGAGGGAATCTTTGGTTTCTCAGTTCAGTCCGTTTTCTGCTAGTCACTCCTTATCGGAGAGGGTGTCCAAAAAGAGTTGCAATTGTTTTTGCATATTAAGTGAAGCAGCTGGGTAAAACGAAATATGTCAATGTATATTCGGATGCCATTGAGTTTTTGAGCTTAATGGGCTCTGGAGGTGAATTCCGAACAAATGACATAAAGGTAGTCTTGGTTAAGGAATAAAATTCAAGAAAGAATATCATTATACCTATTAATTCTTAAGTAAAATTTGATATTGGAGAGGTTGTGGTCGTTTTAAAGCCATTAAATACTGGAGTGGATCCTCAGTGAACTACTGGGTGAGATACAAGAATGGTTGCCTTAACGAGGCGGAAAGAGAGGCATATGGATTAGAGAGACAAGTCAGGACCAGATGGATGGTGGGAGAAGATAATTGCGAATTTGTATTCTCTTCATTGTAAGAAAGCGCAGCAAATTTTGCAATGGGATCGTTTACAAAGTTAAGAATGCTGCAAAATGCCTTTGCAAATGGCTAGTAAGGTGATTTCTGAGGTATTTCTCACAGAATACAGAGTCAGTGAAGACGGTATTGGGGTTTGAAAGCAAAGATAACTTATACACATGATATTTTCCTTTCACACACACACACAAGAGACGAGAGAGCAGAAGGAGAGATGGGAGATTATGAAAAGATGAGTAGAGAGAGACCAGAGACGAGACGCAAGAGGAAAAGAGGAGAGAGAGATGATGGATGTATTAAGAACGAGAGACGAGAAGAAGAAAGAAGAGAACGGAGAGAGAGAGAGAGACGAGAGGAGAGAGAGAGAGAGAGAGATGAGAGAGAGGAGACAGAGAGAAGAGAGAGAGAGAGAGAGAGAGAGATCGATGAGAGATGAAGAGAGAGAGAGAAGAAAGAGAAGAGAAGAGAGAAGAGAGATGAGAGAAGCGGCATCACATCGGCCTCAACTTCGAGGCTCACCCGAGGAAGGTTCCTGAGGAGATATTGAATGCCTCGTTTTGGATGGGATCTAGCAGGTGTAGTAGAGTTGAGGAGGTCTGACCAGATACTACGCAGTTATAGTTCAACTTTATAAAGATTTAGGCGATGCGGTTCCGTGAAAGGGACTTGTGATCAGCTTCCCAGTATTTTTAAGTGAGAAAACGTAATAGGTCAAGCGCACAATAATAATTCGTTTTCAGATTTCTAATGTGCGTATGCTAGGTGGTCATCTAGAACGATTCCTAGAAATCTGACCTGTGAAGTAATAGGAATAGGTGAATCATATTAGCTTAAGTTCAAGGCAGAAAGGTGGCAGGCTCTTCGACTCCCTTTCTTCCGAAATTGTACTGCAGAGGTTAAGACTGGTGAGAATTTGAAGCCACAGAAGTTACCTCATTGTGAAATGTTCTCAATGGTTAGTTGAAATTGTAATTCAAGAAATGATAGCCTAGCACGGCAATGTATAACGCCGGGACATCAAAAATCTGAGAAGACTTGCCCGTCGTTGGGATGATAGTAATGACGTCATTGAATTAGAGAGCAAATATAATACACTAAGGAGGCACCTATGGAACACATTCGTTCAGAGTAAAGTGGAGTGATAGAACAGGCTAACATCGAACCTAGATGGACCTGTCGGGCAAAGGGCATTGAATAAAGAGTGGAAGCTGTCCTCGAAACCCGAGCATGTGTAGTTTCAGAGGGCTTCAGTTCTCAACGTTGTGTCATAAGCTTTTTCAATGTCAAAAAGGAACCATAACACCAGTTGAAAAAGCATTCCGAATTTCATGGTCCAGTTTTAATAATAGATCCGCGGTCAAACGATGTTTGCGGAAACCAGATTGAATCTTTGAAAAAGCCTGGTTACTCTCCGTAACAGGGAAAAGGAGGCCTGCAACTATTTTCCCCATTATTCTGTAGGTATGACAGGACAGCGAGATTTGTTTTTGGTTGTCTGCCAAGACATCGGATCTTTTCCTAGGGGCTAGGTGGCAGCATCGGCCCCAGTGGCCCCCAGGGACACCGGTTCAGCGGGTCACGCGATCCCATGGGCAAGGGGTAGGAGAGCCAGGCTGCAGGGGCAGGGGCAGAGGCAGGGGCAGTGGTAGGGGCAGGGTAGGAGGCAGGGCGCAGGGGTAGGGCAGGGAGCAGGGGCGAGAGGGAAGGGATGGAGGGCAGGGGCAGGGCAGGGGCAGGGGAGCGAGGGCAGAGGCAGTGGAGACGAGGGGCTAGGCGGCAGACGGGCAAGGGGCAGGGGCAGGGGGAGCAGGAGGGGCGAGGGGCAGGGGCAGGGGCAGGGGTTAGGGCGAGGAACGGTATACAGGAGTTCTCAGGGTCAGGTCAAGGGGCACGGGGCAGTCGGGGAGCAGGGGCAGGGGCAAGGGGCGGGGGGCAGGGGCAGAGGGCAGCGCAGGGCAGGGGCGAGGGGAGTGGCAAGGGCGAGGGGGCGACCAGGCGGAGGGGCGAGGCAGTGGCAGCGGGGCAGGGGCGAGGGGCAGAGGACAGAGCAGAGAGAGAAGGGGCGACAGGGGAACAGGAACTAGGGCAGGGATTCGGAGGGAGCGCAGTGGCAGGGGAAGGGCAGAGGGCGCAGGGCAGGTGGCAGGGGAAAGGAAAGGCAGGGGCAGGGGGCAGGGCGAAAGGGAGGGGCAGAGGCAGAGGCACGGGGCAAGGGCAGCCAGAAAGGCGAAGGAGACAGAGAGCCAGGCGAGGGGCAGGGGCAGGGGCAGGGGCAGGGGCAGGGGCAGGGGGCAGAAAAGCAGGGGTGTAGGGGCAGGAAGCATTGGCAGGGGCAGGGACAAGGTGGCAGGGGCAGGGAAAGGAATGCAGGGGCAGGGGCAGAAGGCCAGGGTTCAGGGGCAGGGCTAGAGGCAGGCACGGCAGGAGCAGGAGGCAGGGCAGGCGGCAGAGGGCGAGGGGCAGGAAGGACAGGAGCAGGGGCTAGGGGCAGGGGCAGGGGCAGAGCCGGCAGAGGCAAGGTCAAAGCAGGGAGTAGGCGGCTAGGGGCTAGGGCCAGGGGCAAGGGGCCCAGGCAGGCAGGGGCAGGGGCAGGTGACAAGGGCAGGAGGCAGGAGGCAGGGGCAGGGGCAGAGGGCATGGCAAGCATAGGGCAAGGGGCAGAGGACTAGGGGCAGGGACAGCGAGCAGGAAGGCATAGGCGCAGGGGCAGGTCAGGGGCAGGGCAGGAGAGACAGGGGCAGGGGCCAGGGCAGGGGCAGGAGGCTAGGGGCAGGAGGCAGGGGCAGGTGGCAAGGCGGCGGGGCAGGGCAGGGCAGGGGCAGGGCTCCGGACACCGTCTTTGCTATGTCGCTAGTGCAGTTTTGATTACTCATGATAAGTCATCAAAAATGGAAATAGGTATGATTTTCCCTTTCGCTGTTGTATAGTTTATAGTCGGTATAGTGTTAATTCTTAAAATTTGAAAGGTTTCGGAATAGCGAGAGGAAGAGGTTTAAGCGGCAACAAAGCCTAAAAGTCCAATGCATCTGCAACAGTTGCTATAGTAGATATCGTGTCGGTTATATCATGCCCATAAAGAAAGACAGTGGATTGAGAGCCTTTACGTGGCGAGACATTTTCTTTTCAGCTTTCCATGCTGAATAATCGGGGTTGCGGTATTGACAATTGAAGTATAGTTTATATGTATTTTTTACGCGTTTGTGATTGATTCGACGAGATCTCTCCGTAACCGTTTTGAAAATAATCATGATTGAGGTGATGCTGGCTGTCTTTAAATAATGCCTGTAGAATTTTTTTTTCTCTCGTTTACCTTGTGCACTCTCATGGAACTACCAAGTGATAACCAAACGCCTACCTGAAGAAGACTGCGGGATGCAAGTGTCTGATGCTGTGATAATGTCGTTTTGGGAGAAGCTAAAGGACCCATCAATGATAGAAAACCTTTCATTGCAGGAAAAAGTAGGATAACTGCTGCCTGAAAAAAGGGGACAACTGCTCAATAATAAGGCCAGAGGGAATGAGGTTCTGATATTGGGTTCGATGTAAGCTCACGTAAGGCTACCGGGTAATGGTTACTGCCGCATAAGTAATCGAAATGTGGACTCAAAAGTCAATTCACCATTAAAATTGAGAGCCTAACTGATGGCAAGAGATTGAACACCTGCTGACGAGACATGTATCTTAAAAAGCTTCCTAGGTAAGGTTACTAGTCTCATAAAGTTTAAAGCTTCCCCCTCAGAAAAAAGTGGCTAAGAAATTCACTAGGATTCTATCCATTGGGTGAGGGGACGGAGTCATCCCATAGGGGTGAAAAAAGATTGAAACTTCCTACTATGTTAACCGGAGTTGGGTAGTTGCTTGAGAAGGTCGACTAAGTCGTCCTAAAGTGAACTTGCTACTAGAGAGCCAAGTTAGATCGAACACACATGAAATCGATGGACAATGACTCTAGTGCTGCTCAACTTGTGATTATGATATAGTTCGAAAAAGGGTACTCGAGTTGAATAGTTGAAACAGACTTTCATGAATGAGCCAATTTCTGGACGCCTCTCGAGATAACCTTGTTCTACCTTGATTCTTAAATGCTAGCGGTGACTTGTATTTCGATGGTTGGAAGAGGTCAGGATGGCATATTAGAAGTTCCTACAAACATATAGAATTTAGTGAACATAAATTTATTAGCTGACTGAGTCCTCAATATTAGAATAGTAGTCATGACAATCCCATTGAAGGAAGGTGGCCATACTGTATATGTTGTACTTTAATAAAAGTCATTCTTGATGACATAACTTCGTCCTCTATATGATTTACTATATATCTCAAGTAGCTAGCACAATGTCAATGAGTTGGGGTTTAGAGGCTCAGGAGTGGATCTTGACGGGGAGGAGCTGTGAATCCAGGTGGTTAGGAATTTTAGTACAAAAAATGACTTAGGTTGTACGATGTGGTTTCGGGATGGAGCATCTGTAGGTTATCAGTGGTAGGAATTCGCCAATGAATGCGAAGCAAGTTTATTTCGACCAAGTCCATACTATTGTATGGACGTAGTTAGTTGCTGGAAAAGCAACCAGATTGCTCATAAATGAAAATGGGAACGATTTCAATATCAACCGAGCAAGCAGGTTTAGAGCTGTGGTAGAAAGTATGGGGCTGATTTGATCGAAAATGTGCAGGAAAATGTCACACTTGGACAAGGCGTCATTCTGGTTTTGGGGACCGATCCGCGGTGATTGAAAGAGCAGATCGAGTTACAAGGTTGGGAAAGCAGTATCTGATGGGGGAGATAAATGGACACACAGTAGTTCCCAGTAGATTCTGTGAAAGCTCCGAAAGTAATAGCTGGAGCTTTGTCAATATGAGGACCTCATGTGGGTGACTTCTTGGTAGAATGAACGTAGATCAATCTTTAGGGATGTTAGTGGATGGACAGACCTCTGAATCCTTAATCTGATCCTTGTCGGTCATGCAGTCTTGGTATCGTGACCATCTCCAGGTGATCGTGTTGGTGTGGTTAGGTTTTCGGGGGACTGTGGGTGTGTGGGAGTTTTGTGTGCGGGCTGCTTGTAGAGAATCTCAGATGCTTTATATTTTTGGTGAATAATTTTGGGTTTTGCCTAATGTCTGTTTCACCTCAGTCAGGAACATCCGTTTCAGGAGTAGTAGTAGCAATAGTGTCATACAGAACAGGGGACATAGACGCAGGCCTCTTACGTGGGCTTGGTGAACTCTGCGGGAGGGTAGAGAACAGAGTTTCTCGGCAGAAAATGGTCTCCAAGGTTTGTGGTGGGTGAGCAAACTTATCTCAGTTGCTGGTTGGTCGAAAACCAGTACTCTCGTTAGGGTTGTTGACGACATCTTGGGCGGGAGATTGAATCGCAGACTGCTTTCGGACTATTTGGGTAGTCGGTAATATAGGCAATGCAGGCGATCAGGTTGAAATAAATGCATGAGTTCCGCTGTAGTTGGTGGGTCGACACGCCAAGGTGGGGAGGTTGCTGCAATAGTAGCGCAGGATTACCATTGTCGTGAAGGATATTTTTCCTTGTGTTGGTGTATGCCACTTCTGCATAATTTTTGTAAAATACATTACTTCAAATCCTCCTGTTCAACCAAGTAAGACGGGTATTTTAGGGAACAGACACTGTGGAGTTCCCCACATTTATTGCTGTGTAGAGTGTTTTCACAGGAAATGTGAAATTTCTCTCCACAGACCGCGCAAATATCACGCGATCCCCTAAAGTATTTCCGGGGATGACCAAATCTCTGGCATTTGTAACACCTCTTGGTCGAGAAATAAACGGATGAGCATTGTAGCTTGCATATCAATTTTCATACTAGTAGGTGGAAAAGAGTGGTTAAAGGTCAGGAACAAACGAGAATTTGGGGTGTCAGGCGAGTCTCTATGGGGGAAGGGTGAAAAGGGGAAACCTGTATGCATTTACAACAGAAATTCTCTTCTTTTGGAGATTGCTTAGAATGAAAGAAATAACTTCTTTTTTCTGCACCGGTGAATAAATAATGTTTTTGGATGAGTTTCTAATTTCGTCAGGAGTAGCAATAAGAGGGATATCTCCAAGAGACATTAATGATTACTAGATGGAACTTTATTTTCAAGTAGTAGCTTAAAAAAGAAGGTAGCCGTTTCTCATTTAAGTGACGGGAGGGGTCCTCAACTACTAAAGCTTTAAAAAATTTTCAAGGGCATCACTAAGAATTAGTTTTATGGTCGTAAGGAGTTTGTCCGTGGTGGTTCGCAAAAATGATGTGTCAGCTGGCAGCCCCAAGGGGGGGGGGAGCTACATGTGGAATAAGAAAAGGAGAACGACTATGAAGGGAGCATTCTATCGCCAAAACGTGTTTTAAATTTTAATATTTCCAACTGCGTTGTTTTATTTTAATTTAATTATATATGGTATATACATACTCATAGAATTACAATATTTTTAGAAAGTTCGGCTTACAATTTTTCCGTGATATAAAAATTAATTGCCATCTCTTCTCTCTTCTCTCGTCTCTCTCTATATATATAATTATATATATATAATATATATATATATATATATATATATATATATATATTAATATTATATATATATATATATATATATATTATATATATATATTATATAATATATATATATATATATATATATGAATAATAATCGACTGTCGTCTGAGATGGAAGCAATAAAAAGCAGTGGGGAAAAGAAATAAGAAGAACGGACTGAGAAGAAGACTGAAAATTCCAAGAGAGCTCCTGCAAAGGTTCAATTTTTTTTTTTTTTTTATCTCAGAGAAGGAGAAAATATTTTGCATGTTGTGGACAGATTTTGCAGTTGGTTGATCTTGAAAATACAAAATTATTAAAGCGAAGAAAATATTTTATTTAATTAAATAAGAATTTGAAACTAAATTAAAATCAATAATTTTATCAATACAAAATTAATATTGTAACAGTGAAGAGGAGCAACAAAATTTTCATTTCTGTTCTTTTTTAATAGTTATAAAATAAGAAAGGATAGTTTATCAAAAATAGCTAAGGAGTAACAAATTTTTATAGCTTGTTCTTTTTATTAGAAAATAATTTGGAATTTAAACTATAAAATCTTCTGAAGCAACTGAAATTTGGTCGAAGATGAATGGATATTTCACCGTAGTCGGATTATAGGAGGATTTTTCTTCGCATGGTTCTAGGGGCTGGAAACACCCTTATGCCTTTTAATTCCTTCCAATGAATTCCCTGTCATAGGAAGCTATGTAGGTTTATGGCGAAAGGCCTAGTAAGCCGGCTACGTAAAAAGGAAATTACTCGAGTCACCAATGATATATCTCGGACACATGGAGGAATAGCACTTGACAGGCAGAGCCTAACAGAATGGATGGTAAAAAGAATATATATATATATATATATACGTATATATATATATATATATAATATATATATATATATATATATATATATATTATATAATATATATATATATATATATATATATAATATATATATATATATACATAAATATATATATGATTCGACCGTCGACTAGTGTGGACTCAGTGGAAACCAGAGGGGAGGCAAATACAGAGGGACCAGAAGAGAGAGAAGAGAATTTAAAAAGAAGATGGATAGTCAGATGATTTATTGAAGTGATGAAGTCGAATGCTAGGATTCTTACTGAAGATTGTTTGGAATATTTTGAAGAGAAGAAAAGAAAGAAAAAAGCGTTTATTCATTCATTGGGGCTAGAAATTTCAAGGAAAAAAGAAAATTATGATTTTGATTTTTAAAAAATGTAAAATTAACATTTTAAATTTATATTCATTTGTAATCTGGGTTTCAGGAGCAACAAAATTTTGGAAATCATTTCTTTGGCTATTTTGGATAATTTAAATGCTAAATACAAAAATTAAAATTTTCCAAATTCATCTTCCAACTGGTAGCAAGGGGCTGGAAACACCTCTATCACATTTATCTTTCCGCGAATGGATTAGTCGATATTATAGGTTAAAACGAAATAACTACAAAAGTCAACTCAACAGTAGATACCTCTCTCCTCTCTCGAATAATTTTCCCAATTATATTTTATATTTTTTCTACAGTCGTTACAAATAGTTGAGCGTGTATATAATAATTCTTATATACACTCACGTACACAAAGGCATCCTCTTTATGTAGAGCGAGATATGTACTTAATATAAATACACACAGTTGAGGTATTCCACGCTGATAATGCTATCAATAATATCCTCTACCCTACAAGATCCCTTCACTAATTGTTCTTATAATCCTGACACCCATAATATTCTTCAACCTCTTCATGCTGCGGTTAAAAGTCAGCTCTCACTCAAATCACATTCTCTAACTTCATATAGTGAAGAGGTCTCTCATATTTATCTGCCAGGCAGTACACTTTTCATCAACCACAGCATTACACTTAACTTACAATCATTAGTTACATGATAGCATCAAGAATCAAATAATTAATATTAATATAAAATAATATTAATACATTTACTAATGTGAATTATTTCCACACGTATATACTACTAAGTTGCCTTAGCAACCTCTTACTAATAATATCAATGCTCGATACTAATAGTATGTAATATTGATATATATGTATATATTTTTTTTATAATTTTATCTTAGTGAGTGAATATCAATTCAAATATAATATAACTCTATATCATAATATGCGCTCCCGATAAGCCCACTCAATGCTTTCTGTTCACTCGGCGCAACTCACAGCGTGACGCCACTCCTGGTCCCCCAAGGATCTCACAATATACTTGGTCGGGTATATAACCTATTTGGACGAGAGCTGAGACTGTATATAGAGTCTTCCTCCATCCATCTCTCCTTGGGCTCTTCTCCAGTCTCGTTCGACGTTCACTCGTAGTCACAAACACTCTCCTTCCCCTTATATTACAGGCACTCCATAGCTACTGCCAAAACGTGCATGTGGTGTTTATTTCGTGGTACTTCCCTTTTTTTCCTTTATAATATCTCATGATATAGTAATAGTATACTAGGTCTCATAAATTAATATTATCTATCACAATATGTATATTTCAATACCTCCCCCCATCCCCCTATATTATCAAATACCTAAATAATTTCACACTATATCTCACCGTCTCCAAGCAAGTTTTCACACTCCTCCTCACTCTCTATCCACTATCACATCCCACTTATCATATTTACTAATATATATATAGTACCTCAATTATTTAAAATTCAGCCACCCTTTCTCACCCTATCCTCTCCTCCTATATCCACTCTCACCTTCTTTATCACTCCTCCCTTATTCCTCTCCCCCAACCCCTCCTTCTTCTTCCTTTTTTATATATTATTTTATTATATACTTACTTAAAGAAAGAACATCTTGCTCCCCGATACAAAATTTTCCGTCTCAACTTTTACTTATACACCATTCATCTTTTACTCTTCTCTATCGTCTACTCTTATCCACCGCAAATATTTTCAAAGGTTGTCTGACTCATTCTTATATAATATTTAATACCTCCCAACTTTCCTCTCTCCTATATTTACCAATAACTCAATATATTTCTAACAATATAGACCTCCTTATTCCTTATTATTCTATCACATCTCTCACTTTCACCTCTCATTCATATATATTATATATGATATATATTATAAGATATATATATATATAATATATATATTAATATATATAATATATTATATATATAATTATAATATTATATTATTTGAACTGTATGTTTTACGGATGGCATCAAAGTTATTCGATATTTACTTATTTGTTTTTTTTTATGTTTTGTATATATTCGAGTATATGATCCTAACAATCATTTAAGTGGTTACATTGATTCAAAAAAAATATTATAGACCTGTATTACGTTTTACGCCTCGTCGTTTAATTTATTATATAGTTTATTATTTTTTTTAAACTAAAGGAGATACTCACGGTAAACGCTCAAATATGATGAAGGAGTCGTGAGGGTGAGTTCTACGGCCTTACCGAGTAGGAAACGACGTAAGGTAGGACTATATTTCACTCACCCCCCACATCCGGAGGCGTCTCCGAACCCCCGCTCTTTGGTATTTGGGGGTTCCTCCGTCTCGGGCCCCCTAATATTTTTTTTTCTTTTATTTATCTATTTACGATTTATTGTCACAAATATTTATATGGCTGAATTACCAAATATTTAATTTAGTTATTTTTTCTGTATAAGTGTTCAATACTCTAATTCGAAATTTTTCTCAGCATTAGAAATTTTTTCTTAATTATTAATTAATTTTTGATTTTTTAAATAAAATTTTTAATAAGTATTATGAACTTTTTTGAATTATCTAATTGATACTACGTCACCACATAAAGTCTATAAATTATTATATAGTATTATCACATAATATCTAAGTCATTTATGTAGGTAAAAAAAAAAAAAAAAAAAACTGACTCGAGTGAGAGTTCGAGTATTATAAAAATAATTACAGGGTTATACCTCAATATTACTCTTATACTCTCTACTCTCACACACTATAAGATTAGTGATCCAGATATTATAGTGATATGTAATTATACCTGATGATATATCATATTACACAGTACTCATGTATCACACCCACTCACTCACTCACATATTCACTAATAGACTAGGCAAATCTAGTATGATCGGACTAACTTATAAGAGCCATTAAGGTGAAATTTTTATCTATCTCACTCACTTTACATATAATAAATCATCACTCGTGTGTGAGAATATTAACGTATATTAAATTATATATAATATATATAATATATATATTATAATAGATATATCGGTAGGTTACGGTACACATAACTCACTATTTTCAGATTATGATAATGGAATTAGAGGTATTCGCTCTCGGTCTGAAACTTGGTAATAATAATGTCATAATGTGGTATACAGATAGCTACGAACTCCACACGTTTTATATAGGTGCTCGTGAGATGACATATTAAGAGTGAGGTGTAGCTCACACACCTCCAGTGAATGGATGATTTTAGAGACGCCTCGATATTTGAGGTTTATAACCTCAGCTCTCTATTTTTGCGAGGATTCTGATAGGCTAGACCGAAATATAAGTACTACTATACGATGATTAGAGTTCCTCGCGTGAGAATTTTACGTAATATTACTTCGTCTGAGCTAAGACGAGATATCAAGGTCAGCGCGCTAGAGGAGCGCGTGCGAGAGCGTCATATCATCATACACTAATTGACCCATTATTAATTATTTAATTGATTATTACATCGAAGTATATATTATAAAGAAGTGATCCCCTGAAAGGGGATCACTTTTACTGAGTTGTATTTTTTAAACCCTTTTGCGCCTGGTAGTACTCGCTATATACTCCCGAGTACCGACACAGCACTGCCCTCACCGCTCACTCACCGCGCCACCGCCCTACGCACCTCGAGCTGACCTCGTGGCTCCTAGACGAATATATATAGTTCTTTCACTCACTAAGTTAGAGTAGTTAATACGGTATCGTTTATTTAAATAAATTGACGACAAATAAAGTGGTGTTAATTGGATAGGACATATGCTGGCTCTCCTGCAAAGCTATATATCTATACTAGTGTACGAAGCCCGTGGGTCCCACGCATAGTGGGCCACCCTCGCATATATCATAACATGAGTGAGTCACACACCCTCGAGAGAAACTCCGAACACGACATAGCACGCCCCATTGAGAAGAGTAGGTGTAGAAAGATGCGCGTGAGTAGGTAGTAGAGATCACTCTCCAGCCTAAGGGTGTGTTATAGACGGGCTGTTTTGTCCTCAATATCACGCAAAAGATGAAAGCTTTTAATACACACTGCGTCTTCGATAGGGGTAATGCTCCTGCCTCCTTCATTCACCCTTCATTGGAGAAGTCAATATCCTCCCCCTCTTCTTATTGGATTCTAATTCTATATCTCCAAAGTGTGTACGCTCTTGTGCGCATTGAGGAGTAAATTATGCTAACTACGGCGAACCGGCAGGCGAAAAAGATCGTGCAATGTCGCATAGTATTTGTAGATTTGACATGTGTCAGACTAGAAAAGCTGATTTATTCGTATAGATTAGGGGAGACATAAATATAGTGTAGATGAGCATAACCTCGTAGAAGCCGCTCGAGTGATGAAAGGATACTCAACGACCGGATTTTCTCTAGTAGAGCGCATAGGTCGAGTCTCGAGAGACTCATCTCATGATAGAATTAACTGATGTATACGTCGCAGTCTCTCTTAGGAACACGTGAGCAGCTAGTAAGATCTTTTGTTAGGTAATGTTAGGTTTGCTCAAGAATTTTTTAGATAATGTCTTAACGAGTTATATATATATATAGTTCAAATTGATTGATTATACTCGAGTACGTGAGTGATCACTTTTTTATGTATGTTTGGTGTAAATAAACTTTGTTGTTCATTTGCAATCATTCGCTTGAGGTAGATTAATGATATTTAGATCAGAGCTTATGATGAATTTTTGTTTATAAAATTTATTACCATTTTTGGTAGTGGAGAAATTATTTTAATCATAAATTTCTGTTATATATATATGTTAGCATTTAATATTTCAGTTTCTACGTATTATTAGCTATCATGAACGAGTTATTGCTATAATATATTTTATTTATGTTATATTAAATGATGGATGTAATGCAGCGATAACATTGATGTGTTAGAGATATTGCTTGAAAAAGTATAGTGAGGAATAGGTTACGTATTTTTACGAAAACGTGTTTAAGGTACTTTTATACTTTATGTTAATCACTCGGATTGTTTGTTAATGTTAGTAAGTTTTTCGCTACGTATATTATGGTATGTAGTTTTGTATCGATCTGCTCACATTTAATTCTTAAGTTCAGTTTTATGTTTTAATTTATATAGCTTCTCACTAATGTAAATAAATCCTCGTGTATTTTATGGGATGAAACACTTAAAGATTAGTATATAAAAAATACTTAAATTTTTTTTGCTGCAATCTTTAGTCGAAATGATACTTGACAAATATTGATATATTGATATATCAATAGATATCCAATAGGTAATTAAAAGTCATGTATGGTAGAGGGTGAAGAGGTTTGACGGTTGTGTATTGAACTGATTATACTATGATTTACTCTTTAAATCAGTTAAACTTTTACAATTTGCTATTGATATTTTATATCATAAGATACATTATTTATTCATGTTGATGTTTGGATAAAAACTTAGTATTAATGTTTACAGTTAATTCGTTGGTCTGTATGTAATATATAGAATTGTGGTTTATGATATAAATTTTTTGTTAATTAATACTATGTGCAATAATAAATTAATAACTATTAAATATTTTTGATGGTCATCTTGGAAAAATAAGGTAAATAAGGTTACGTTTTGTATGCTCACAATGTAGTTGCTTTACTGGTCTTAAGTGTGGAACTTTGTTAATGTTAAACTGAAAGCATCGATTATGTACTGTAGTTATATAGTATATATTATATATATATATATATATATTTATTTATATATATAATAGTATAATATATGTGTGATTTTTTTTTTTGTCTTTGTACAATTATTTTCTTAGTTCATATATGATGCTAATATATTAGCTTTTTAATTATAAATGATTATATAGAAAACCTTGATTATGTAGCATAATTCGCTTGATATAGTTTAGATATATATAAAGAACTCATTTTTGTGCTAATGAGTTTATCCACGAATATGATACTAGTAATGCT
>JABUQX010036053.1:60000-62835 GCA_015478945.1 Trachelipus rathkii | reverse complement strand
AATATATATATATATATATATAATATATATATATATATATATATAAATATATATATTATTATTATATTATATATATATATATATATATATATATAATTATATATATATATAATATATATATATATATATATATATATATATATATATATTTAGGGATCGTACCGATACCAGGAAAAGAGGCCGATACCGAACTCTATTTTTTTTATTTTTTATGGTGCCGATCCCGATACCGATACTTTAAATTAATATATATAAAACCATATTCATCCGCCAAACGAAAAGTTGATCATATGCTTAGGCAACTCAAGATTTGCGATTCCCTGACAAACAAATACTTTAGTCATTTATATTCATATTTGGTTAAAATGTGCCCAAGTATATTTTATTTTATAAATTAAAAATAGTAACTTCTTTAAGGAGATAATAATTTGCAAATGCAGACTACTTATTATATTTTCCTATGGGTTCTAATTTTTTAAAAAAATATTCCAATTTTCATTTTCTAGTAATATTAACAAAGTTTAGCTAGCTACTTGCTTTTATGTTTCATTGATTACAATTTACTAGAAGATTCTTTAACTAGCTACAATCCCAATATAAAGAATAAAAATTAATGAAAGAAGAGACCCTCAATTTAATTAATCAGCCAAAAAGTTTGAAACTTTTCTTATCCGGCTAATTAATACGCATACAAATAAAAATACTCCTTTTATGCATGTGATATAAATAAATATTAAAATTTAAAAATTTCACCATGTGATACGGCAAAAACTATATTAAGGCTTTCACTAGTATTCTGGCGAGAGGATCTGTTCCTTTTTGGTGGTGTTTAAGCATTCCTACCATAACTACACTAAAATTACGCTCTCTCTGGACTGATGAAGGAGGAGGAGGTGCTGATAATTATTTCCTGCAAGCACGATGATACATGAAAAAACACTCTGGCCCTTTTCAATAGCCACCGCAAGAAAGGATTCTCTTCTGTAGGCAGCATCTGCATTGTTTTCGTAGAGCCTTCATTTCCTTCTTTCACGATGCAAAACTTTGAATTATCTTTGCTTCCAACTTGAATGACTGTCTCTTCAGTTTTTCGCTCCGATGGAAACTTATCAAAGTATCCAAATCCTCTTTATCTTCAATCTTCAGTAGGTTTATTTCTTGAAAAGCCACCATCGTCACTATCAGTGCTGTGCCAGGAGTGCAGATAAGGCGGCTATTCCACTCTCTCTGTCTCTTTTTTTTTTTTTTTTTGTCTAAGGAAAGATGCTCTGCTCGGTTATGCTATTTAACTGCATTCTAGAAGTGGTATAACTGTCGGAGGTGCCATTCTTGTTGGGTTTCGGTTTCAGGTAGCTTAAGGAATTCCTTATTAGAACCTTTTTTTTATTTATTTATTTTTTTACAGTTGTCACCGGCCGGTCTCACGCGGCAGAACCGCTATGTCAAGAGTGAGCCGTCGGAGTGCCCTTTGAACGCCTTCAAAAATCCACGGCATCTAACGTAATAAATATACGCAACAATAAGCACAGACGCTGGCGGTTTAACTTTTTAAAGTTGAGGGACTAACCATTAAATTGATAGGCAAACACAGATGATGAGAGAATTCCACAGAACAGAGTGGTGCCAGGAACACAAGAAAGAAGCACCGCCAAGCGAAACCAGTCTGGGCAGTTACTAAACTGCATCAACACAAAACTCAATTTGCCGACCACAGCCCCCGTGCTCTTACGAGTCGCGTCATAAAGGTGGTGGTAGCGAGTGGAGTATAGTTCCCTCGAGCACTTACCTCTCTACAGTACCTATAGAAAGGGATAAAGCACCATATTCGCGCCGCAAATATAAAGGGTCAAGTGAAACATGAAAAGTACAGGACAGTTTATAAGTCTTTTGGGCTTTGACTCGACCCTATCCAAAAGCCGGAGGAAACCAGAGCCCCCGCCCCTCACAGATATGAAAGCAGAGAGCAGTACTCTCCATACAAGGGCGGATGAGGACCTTGTTGTATAGTGTGAAGTAACCACCTGAGAAGAGGAAGGAAAAAAAAGTCTTGCTCTCTAAAACAGAACTCCCAGTTTCTTGTAGGCCGCCATAGCAACCACTGTGATTTGCATGGTTTTTCAAGACATTTCTTTTATGTTAAGGCCAGGATCGTTTATATTGTCAACAGAGAAAAGAGACGAGAGAACCGTCGAAAAGATAGAAAAGTTAAGTGTCTAAGAGAGAGAGATTTGTAGAGTTGGGGTTTAAAGAATTAAATTTTCACAAGCTTGAGACACCCCACCCTGAAATTCTATCTGGATCAGCGAGTGAGAATGAGAGTCGGAAAGAAAGATTAAGACGAGAGGGCAATTCTAGAAGTTAAAAGAGGGAGCAGATTGATATGAGTGTAAGAATGAAATGGTCAAGTCATTGACATATGAGGGATCAGGAGTTAGATGTGCAGCTCGTGAGAGAAGATCTTGATGAAAAGCAGGATAAAGTAGGAGATAAACAGAACCCCTGGGAACACCACTTATGACAGTAAAAGATAGTCGCCATCAACAACAGCCCGACATTGAGCCGATTTGAAAAAAGGCTAGACATAAGTAAGCAAAGGAAGGAAGAAGGAAGCCCAAAGGAAGGGAGCTTGGAGAGCAGTGCAACGAGATGCACAATTAACTACACCGAGTCAAACGATGCTCTTGGAAATATGTTCAAGCGCCACCACAACAAAGTACACATCTCCGCTAGGTTCCCTTAAGGGCGGAAAATCATAAATCTTGTTAAAGATAGGAGAAGTATTATCGCCAAGCTAGATCTCGAGCACCGACAAAAGCTAAAAAGATCAACAAAAAA